>WEDG01006213.1:0-23103 GCA_017591395.1 Schistocephalus solidus | reverse complement strand
CACGCATCGGCCTGGCCGGTCACCTGCGAATCCATGCCGCATCGGAGGCTGGTGAACCAGTGCCTCGGGGCTCCGACATACAGTCGACGCGCCTGCCTTCACTGACCTCCTTGCTCCCGCATTTACACCGCATGGGGCTCTTAGGACACATGCACTCCACGACAACCTCCGGTAAACCACCGGAGGCTAAGCTACATCAGCACACACTACCTACACCAGCATCGATCGACTACACCCTCACAATCACCATTTACCGAGTATATCACGGTTTCTAGAAACCGTGGCTGGAAGTCTCGCCAATCTGACGCTTCCACCAGACCACGCCGTCGGCTCAGTGTATGCTGTGTGTCGAGTGGCTGACTGCAGCGGATTCTGGGAGTCAGACGGCGATGGCTGCTCCATATCCCCTGAGTTTGTGAATCCCGGTGCGCGTTATGCCAGGTCGTGCTGTGGCGCGCGAAGACGCGGGTACGCCGATCCGTCGGATCATCGTGTGTCTACTCCCACATCAGCAACTGGACCGGCTCGGACAGCAGTCTGACTGTGGGGGTGAGTAGAGTGAGGTCGACAGCCCAGTGCATATTCCTCACCATAAACAATCTGACGCGCTTGAAAACTATCACGGTGCGCTAAAAGACGTGGCTTTCTGGAAGGTTGCCAACTGACGGGATAACTCGACCGCGTGGTCTAGCCCAATGCGTGTTTTGTGTGGAGTGGCTGACTGGTGGACTGAGAGTCAGGTCGCAAATGTTCTTCCCAATTGGCCTTTATGGCACTCCCACCCGTGGGATCCGAGCCAGGTGTGTTGGCACCTCCAGGCAGCTCCTGCCGCGCTGTCCACCTGCGCCCTCCCATCTCCGGCTCTTTGACTCTGTCTTTGACACCGCGCCCAGTTGGGGAGACAGGAGAGAACGAGGTGCTGCAGCGCAAGGCTTCATCAATTAAAACTAATTATCGCGCAAGTCACTGTCCCTGCACCACCTGGTGTGGAGCATAATGGACCTCGCCGAAATACGACGGTCTAACTGTCGCGTGTGTGTGTGTGTGTGTGTGTGTGTGTGTGTGTGTGTGTGTGTGTGCGTGTGTGTGCGTATGCGCAGCGCAGTGGCAATTCGCTAGCGTTAACCAACAGCCTGCAACCGGTCGCCCATCTGTCCTGCGTACAGGCGGTGAACGCCCTGCTGCTGCCTCTAACCTGGCACCAACCGTCACCCGTGGCTCCTCGAAGTTGGTTCTTCCCAGCTGGCCATAGGGGACCTGGCCGCGCCAGCTACCTGCGTCTCCTCTCCCGCGCCTCCGGTCTTCTTGACTTCCGTATTGACACCGGGCTCAAGTGGGGAGGAGGAGAGTGTGCGGTAGATGCAGCGCAAGTCTATCATCACTTTAAACTAAATCACGCGCAAGTCATCGTCCCTGCTCAATCCTTTTCCCATGAGCATACGGTGGACATCGTCGGACTACGACGGTCGAACTGTCGTGTGTAGGTACGTAACTGCGTTTTAAAACGAAGGCTCTCGATCCGAATGGTCCTGGCATACAGGTGCAAGCATGCATACACTTCGACACCTTTGTCACCAATTAGCCGCAGGCGGTTGCACCTAGCCGACCAATCACGGTAGAGGTGGGCCCTGGTTGGACTTCTCCCAATTCTCTCCCCCCTCTTTCTCTCTCTCTCTCTCTCTCTCTCTCTCGACACAGCGCAGTCACCACTGACCTTGCCAGCGTACGCCAATCAAACGTCCGCTGACAAAGGACTATGTTAGAACAATGCGGTTAATCCTGGTTGACTCGAGCGAATTCCGCATGAAAGGGTGTAACTTTGGCCGTGGACGACGGCTATTTGGAACGAGTAGAAACACCCGGACAATGTAAGAACTAGTTATTCACAGACTTCAAAAATCGCGAGGAGTACTTGTAATTTTAATCAATTGTGTTCGTGATTGGTTGCATTCAGCGAAAGCTAGCCGAATAAATCATGAAGGAATTTGAACTGATCCCGTGGAAAATCGTGGGTTGCATTCGTAAGGATGTTATAAAGCGAATTGTAGAAATCAACTTTTCCGAAAGATACGTGAATAATTACTTCAAAATGCGGTATTGGATGAAAACAAATATAATACGTCCCCGTACTGCCGCATCATTCATACCACCGGAAATCCTAAGGCATATTATTACAGTGTGCACCGAAGTATGCGATTTCCCGCTAGCGCCTCACCCTACGAACAGTCTGATGACCTTGCTCTAGACAGGTCAATGGGCCCCGTCTTTACGAAAACGCTGCCACCAAAGTTGAATTAATCAGCCCGTGTAGACAGTAAGTAGATTATGTGGGTGAAATCTATAGCGATTAAAATGAGTTCAACCATATTCCGTTCAAAAGAATAGCGTGCAATTAACTGTCATTCTTGACTGTTCACATGTTAACAGAAGTTAAAGTTTCTCGAAAGGTGGTATTTACGTGCGGTTGACTTTTGAATAAACTTATTTTCAGCCACCTGCGTAAAGGATGATGTAAAAATATCACTACATAAGTATTGTGCTGTTTGCATAATGATTTACGATGCCCTGGGGAATTTACTTAGATGTTATAGAAAACATGCACAATAATATCCTTCCATGTACCGCCCCCGTGGTCCTATATTCTGTGCTGAGGCTTCGCCTGAGCAGGAGGGTGCGGGTGACCAACACTTCCAAAGGACAGCGAACCAAATTTCCGAGTGATTATCACGCCAATATCCAACATGGATGATCAAATCGCAGCCATTAACAACTCGGACGCGGACATCTAAGCCATCATCGCATCAATTACGATCCCCCAGAGGTGATCGCGAGAGTGCGTGGTCCCCTGCGGCATATAAATACTGCGTACCTTTTGCCTCGATTATCCTTATCTGCGACTGTCTCTGATGATGTGTTTGAGCCAGAATCCGAAACACCAGGCAATACACTTCTTGTGCCGGTGATCGGATCTTCTCCTTTTGTACTCATTTGTAGCGAATAACGTCTTCATCAAAGCTTACATGCGACGAAAAAGTTATCTCTTTTTGGCTTTTAAAAATAACTTTTCAATTCCCGAATAATTTTTCAACTTGACCTGCCGCTACACCTATAAGCGGTATAGTTGCCATGCCAAGACGATCATACATTGATATACGCTATTAGGAAGACGTAATGTAGAGCTCATTAAGTTTTGTATTGGATGCAGAACATCTTGTTAACTTCACAGGCAACGTTAGTAAATGGAGAGATAAGATAATTTATGAATTGACACTTAAACTCTTCAAAATGCTTATGAATAGAAACTATTTTACAACCAAAAAATACTGTCCCTCCATTGGCTTAACGTTTGAAGACGGTGTAATTTTTCGTGTTGTTAATAAAATATACATGGATTGCTTTCGAAAAGCAATATAAAAAACCTTTTCTTCTTAAATAGTCTTTTTACAGAATATTTTTTGCAGGCGGTCCCACAGAATTGCGTTCAAAAGCGAATTACCCGCCGCGAGTGATATAATTTGATAGAAGGCTGCACACAGTTCATCGTCGTAGTCCGATGATGTCCACCGTATGCTCCATGGGATATGTGGAGCAGAGACGGTGACTTGCACGTGATTTAGTTTAAAGTCATATTAGACTTGCGCTGCATCTACCGCATTCTGTCCTCCTCCCCCACCTGAGCCTCCACACCCGGTATGTCTGACTCCCGAACTTCCCACCTCCCCCCTCTCAAAAAGTCCTACGGTGGGGGCGACAGCAACCCCGTAGGCGGCCCAAACTAACTCGGGTCGTTCTCCCACTAAAACAAATCCGTGACCCATAGTGGAGTTTTGCAGCCGTCTGGGATGTCCGAGCAGCCCTATTTAGGGATAGCACTGCTTGCCTCCTCGCGGAGGAAGGGGCTAGAAAATGTGCCCTAAAAAGTGCTAGGTCTCACGTCTTCTGCAGCCGGCCGCGGCTCGCAGATCGCAAACTACGCGGTCGTAAAACTCAAACAAACAACAATACCCCCGTCCCCATCCCCCTCGCCATACTCTCCAGGCTGCTCGGGTGAGTCCAATCACACTAGCAGCCTGGAATGTTCGTTCCCTTTTAGACAATCCTAGGAGCAACCGGCCGGAACGGAGGACGGTGTTAAGTGGCCTACTGGTTGCCTGAGGCTGGTGAATCAGCGCCTTGGGCTCCGACATACAGTCGACGTGCCCGCCTCATCTGCCCTCACTGCTCCCGCATATTCACACACCGCATGGGCCTATTCGGAAACATGTTTATTCACAAAAACCAGCGGTAAACCACCGGAGGCTAAGCTACATATGAACACACTATCTTCACCAATACATCGACAACACCCTTACAATCACCATGTACCTGAGTATATCACGGTTTCCTAGAAACCGTGGCTTGAAAGGCTGCCAATCTGAAGCTTACACCAGACCACGCCGTCGGCTCAGTGTATGTGCTGTGTGTGTCGAGTGGCTGACCAGAGGACGGGGATCAGATGGCGATGGCTGCTCAATATCCGCTGAGTTTGTGAATCCTGTAGTGTGCGTTATGGGGGCCAGGTCGTGCTGTAGCGCGCGAAGACGGGTACGCCGATCCGTCAGCCAATGCGCCCACTCCCACATCAGGCAACTGACCGGCTCGGACAGTAGTCTGACTGTGGGGTTGGGGGAGAGAGTGAGGTCGACAGCTCAGCGCATATTCCTCACTATAAACAATCTGACGCGCTTGAAACTATCACGGTGCGCTAAAAGCCGTGGCTTGGAAGGTTGCCAACTGACGGGATAACTCGGACCGCGTGGTCAGCCCAATGAGTGTTTTGTGTGGAGTGGCTGACTGGCGGACTGAGAGTCAGGCTGCAATGGCTCCTTCTTAATGTGGTCTTTATGGCACCCCCACTCTGTGGGATCCGAGCCAGGTGTGGTGGCACGCCCAGGGGCGGCTCCGGCCGCGCCAGCCAACTGCGCCCTACCCACCTCCAGTCTTGACACCGGATTCAGATTTCCGGAGACGGAGAGAGTGCGGTGGATGCAACTCAAATTCACTCTCACCCTAATATAATTCCTGCGCAAGTCACCGTCCTTGCACCACCCTGCTGTGCCACACACGGTGGACAGCGTCAGCTCCGCGTGACTTCTTGGTCCTCGCATACGTCAGTTCGACCGTCGTATTCCGACGATGTCCACTGTATGCTCCACAGAAGGGTGGTGCAGGGTCGGTGATTTGTGCTCAAATAAGTGTTAAGTGATAAAATACTTGCACAGCATCTACTACACTCTCTCTTCCCTTACCCGGCTGTGTCCGGTGTCAATACATAGTCAAGAAGAACGGACGTGGGGTCGGGCGCAGATGAATCATCTCCCACGGCGTGAGAGCAGGGTGCGGCATAAGCCTGCCCATGTGGGGCACGCGCAACCCCCATTTTCAGCATTCGTTATGGGAACCCATCCCACGGGTTGGTCTAGCGCATCTACCACGCGGCCGGTTTAGGAGGTACCTGTTCTCCCCCATTGGAAAATCAATCCCAGACCTAATTTATTTTGCAATGAGGTTTACATGTTAATTATATTTTTACTTAGGCTCGTCAGTATACGCATACTCAGAACCGCCTTAATACACTGGGTGTTTCGTGGCTCTCTTCGTCTGGGTCCACTACACCAACTGTAGAGATTCCAGTCGGCATAGCACTTTTTGGGCTATTCGGGCTGAATCACCCTAGGATTCTAGCATGCAACCGGTTACATAGCCCACATCATACGGACACCCGTGAGTCAGTCCGGCATAGTGTTCCTTTTGGTGCCTCTGGGCTCCATGTAGGTATAGTCGTGCTTTCCTCGGGTGCGATACACATCTTCTTATGCAATCCACGGACGGTAGGAACCAACCGGGATCTGATTGCTCTCAAGAGGTATTTACAGATCCTCGGTATTTCCACTTCACGGCCACATGTGAGTGTGAAAAGGCGCCTGCAGTGTCGAAGAGTGAATCGTGGAGCGGTATGCAACCATGCATGTTGGCAACGCGTCATCCCACGTGAATGGAGCCTGGCGATCTACGAAGGCCTTCTACTAGTCCAACTAGTGCACTATTCGTTCGCTCCATTTGACCGGTACCCTGCGGTTGATGCGCGTCTTAGGTACGTAACTGCGTTTTAAAACGAAGGCTCTCGATCCGAATGGTCCTGGCATGCATACACTTCGACACCTTTGTCACCAATTAGCCACAGGCGGTTGCACCTAGCCGACCAATCACGGTAGAGGTGGGCCCTGGTTGGACTTTCTCCCAATTTCTCTCCCTCTTTTCTCCCCCCTCTCGACACAGCGCAGTCAATCATTGACCTTTGCCAGCGTACGCCAATCAAACGTCCGCTGACAAAGGACTATGTTAGAACAATGCGGTTACTTCTGGTTGACTCGAGCGAATTCAGCATGAAAGGGTGTAACTTTGGCCGTGGACGACGGCTATTTGAAACGAATAAAAACACCCGGACAATGCAAGAACTAGTTAGTCACAGACTTCAAAAAATCGCGAGGAGTACTTTGTAATTTTTAATCAATTGTGTTCGTGATTGGTTGCATTCAGCGAAAGCTAGCCGAATAAATCATGAAGGAATTTGAACTGATCCCGTGGAAAATCGTGGGTTGCATTCGTAAGGATGTTATAAAGCGAATTGTAGAAATCAACTTTTCCGAAAGATACGTGAATAATTACTTCAAAATGCGGTATTGGATGAAAACAAATATAATACGTCCCCGTACTGCCGCATCATTCATACCACCGGAAATCCTAAGGCATATTATTACAGTGTGCACCGAAGTATGCGATTTCCGCTAGCGCCTCACCCTACGAACAGTCTGATGACCTTGCTCTAGACAGGTCAATGGGCCCCGTCTTTACGAAAACGCTGCCACCAAAGTTGAATTAATCAGCCCGTGTAGACAGTAAGTAGATTATGTGGGTGAAATCTATAGCGATTAAAAATGAGTTCAACCATATTCCGTTCAAAAGAATAGCGTGCAATTAACTGTCATTCTTGACTGTTCACATGTTAACAGAAGTTAAAGTTTCTCGAAAGGTGGTATTTACGTGCGGTTGACTTTTGAATAAACTTATTTTCAGCCACCTGTAAAAAAGGATGATGTAAAATATCACTACATAAGTATTGTGCTGTTTGCATAATGATTTACGATGCTCTGGGGAATTTACTTAGATGTTATAGAAAACATGCACAATAATATCCTTCCATGTACCGCCCCCGTGGTCCTATATTCTGTGCTGAGGCTTCGCCTGAGCAGGAGGGTGCGGGCGACCAACACTTCCAAGGACAGCGAACCAAATTTCCGAGTGATTATCACGCCAATATCCAACATGGATGATCAAATCGCAGCCATTAACAACTCGGACGCGGACATCTAAGCCATCATCGCATCAATTACGATCCCCCCAGAGGTGATCGCGAGAGATGCGTGGTCCCCGCGGCATATAAATACTGCGTACCTTTTGCCTCGATTATCCTTATCTGCGACTGTCTCTGATGATGTGTTTGAGCCAGAATCCGAAACACCAGGCAATACACTTCTTGTGCCGGTGATCGGATCTTCTCCTTTTTGTACTCATTTTGTAGCGAATAACGTCTTCATCAAAGCTTACATGCGACGAAAAGTTATCTCTTTTGGCTTTTTAAAAATAACTTTTCAATTCCCGAATAATTTTTCAACTTGACCTGCCGCTACACCTATAAGCGGTATA
This sequence comes from Schistocephalus solidus, assembly GCA_017591395.1. NCBI lineage: Eukaryota > Metazoa > Platyhelminthes > Cestoda > Diphyllobothriidea > Diphyllobothriidae > Schistocephalus > Schistocephalus solidus. The sequence continues at coordinate 15,357 of WEDG01006213.1, read as the reverse complement.
GTTGCTATGCCAAGACGATCATACATTGATATACGCTATTAGGAAGACGTAATGTAGAGCTCATTAAGTTTTGTATTGGATGCGGAACATCTTGTTAACTTCACAGGCAACGTTAGTAAATGGAGAGATAAGATAATTTATGAATTGACAGTTAAACTCTTCAAAATCTTATGAATAGAAACTATTTTACAACCAAAAAATACTGTCCCTCCATTGGCTTAACGTTTGAAGACAGTGTAATTTTTCATGTTGTTAATAAAATATACATGGATTGCTTTCGAAAAGCAATATAAAAAACCTTTTCTTCTTAAATAGTCTTTTTGACAGTATATTTTTTGCAGGCGGTCCCACAGAATTTCGTTCAAAAGCGAATAGCCCGCCGCGAGTGATATAATTTGATAGAAGGCTGCACACAGTTCGTCGTCGTAGTCCGATGATGTCCACCGTATGCTCCATGGGATATGTAGAGCAGGGATGGTGACTTGCGCGTGATTTAGTTTAAAGTGATAGTAGACTTGCGCTGCATCTACCGCACTCTGTACTCCTCCCCCACCTGAGCCCGGTGTCAAGACAGAGTCAAGAAGACCGGAGGCGGGAGAGGACGCAGGGGTATACGGGGTACTAGTTAGGGATAGCACTACACAGATAGCATTTGGTCGCTTCATTTATCTCGTACAGGTGGTGAATGCCCCTTTGGCCGTCTCTAACTGGTACCCAGCTCTCACCTGTGGCTCCTCTTAGCTGGTTCTTCCCAGCGGCCACACCCCGGACAACCGCCACGACCGGCGGGCTAAACCAGGTGAGGGTCTCCGGTGTTGTTTGTGTCTTCACACCCGGTACGTCTGCTCCCTTCCCCCTGTTCTTGCCCTCTTCCATCCTCCCTGCCCTTCCTCCTCTCCTTTTCTCACACCACTCCCCTCTCCCCTTACTTCTCCTCTACCCCCTCCTCTCTCCTCTTCTTACCCTTGCTTCTACCCCTCCTCTTATTCCTCTATCCTCATCCTTCCCTCTTCTCCCACAATCGAAAAGTCCTACGGCGAGGGCGACATGCAATCACGTAGGTGGCCCAGGCGAATCGATCGTTCTCTCACTAACCCAAATCGTGACCCATAGTGGAGTTCGGCAGCCCTATTTATGGATAGCACTGCTTACCCCCTCGCGAGGGAGGGGGCTAGAAAAGTTGCCCTAAACAAATGCTGGGTATCACGACAGCTGCAGCAGACCGTGGCTAACAGACTGCAATTACATGAAGTCGAAAAAAACTCTAAACAATATCAACAACAACTCCTCTCCTTATCCCCCAACCGTACCCTTCGGGGTACCCTCCGGGTTGCTCGGGTGAGTCCGCTCACACTAGCAGCCTGGAATGTTCGTTCCCTTTTAGACAATCGGAGGAGCAACCGGCCGGAACGGAGGACGGCGTTAGTCGCTCGGGAACTGGCGCGCTACAAGGTTGACATTGCTGCTCTCAGCGAGATCCGATTCACTGAACAGGTTCAGCTGGAGGAGGTGAGTGCCGGCTACACTTTCTTCTAGAGCGGACCACCAAAGGCAGAGCGACGCGACGCTGGGGTTGCCTTTGCCATTCGGAACGGCATCGCGGAACGTCTGCCCTGTCTACCGCAGGGTATCAATGATCGCATTATGAGCCTCCACCTGCCTCTTCGGGGAGACAAGTTCGCCACCATCATCAGTGCCTACGTTCCCCAATGACGAGCTCTGATGCGGTGAAGGACAAATTCCATGAGGATCTGCACTCCCTCTTGGCAACTGTGCCGAAGGTGGACAAGTTAATTGTCCTTGGTGACTTTAATGCCCGCGTCGGCATAGACCGTGCCTTGTGGAGAGGAGTGCTGGGTCCCCATGGTCTCACTAGCTTCAATGACAACGGTCTTTTTCTCCTACGAACCTGCGCTGGACACCGCCTTATTCTGACCAACACCTTCTTCCGCCTCCCAAAGCGGCAAAAAGCGACCTGGGTACATCCTCGTTCGAGCACTTGCACCTCTTGGACAATGTTCTCGTCCGGAGGCGAAATCAACAGGACGTGTTGGTGACAAAGGCGATCCCCCATGCCGATTAATGGACGGATCACCGCCTTGTCATCTCCAAGATGAGGCTCCGTCAGCAAACCCCCACAGGAGACCCCAAGGTGAGCGACCACAAGGTAAGTTGAAAACTGTTTTTTTGAATGAGCCTGCTCACCATCTACATTTCAGCAACGAACTGGCCAACCGTCTAGCCAACCTTCCAGTCGCCGACGCCGACATCTCCGTGGAGAACCGCTGGTGTCAGCTGAGGGACACCATCCAATCCACTGCCCTGGATGTCCTCGGCCGCGCACGCCGTCAGCACCAAGACTGGTTCGATGACAACGACGCAGCTATCAACGCTCTGCTAGTCGAGAAGAACCAGTTACACAAAGCCTACATCGATCGCCCCACCGCTGCAAACAAGACAGCCTTCTACCGAAGTCGCCGCTTTGTACAGCAACGGCTGCGGGAGATGCAGGATGCCAGGATGACGCGCAAAGCCGAGGATATCTAAGGGTACGCAGACCGAAACGAATGGAAGAACTTCTTTGCCGCCACCAAGGCTGTCTACGGACCTCCCGTCAAAGGCGCCGCCCCTCTTTTCAGTGCCGACGGCAAAACGCTGCTCACTGAGAAGACGCAAATCCTGACGCGATGGGCAGAACACTTTCAAAGCGTTCTCAACCAGCCCTCCACCATCTCCGACGCCGCCATCGATCGCCTGCCTCAAGTGGAAATCAACGCCAACCTTGATCTCCCGCCCTCTCTCCAAGAAACCATTAGAGCCGTGCAGCAACTCTCCAGCTTGAAAGCACCTGGCTCGGACACGATCCCTGCTGAGATTTACAAGCATGGTGGACCCCAGCTGATGAATCAAATCACAGTGCTTTTCCAGGAGATGTGGCACCAAGAAAAAGTCCCTCAGGATTTCAAGGACGCCAGCATTGTCCACCTTTACAAGAAGAAAGGAAACCATCAACTCTGCGACAACCACCGAGGAATTTTGCTACTGAACATCGCTGGAAAGATCTTCGCCCGCATTCTCCTCAACCGCTTGAACGCTCGCCTGGAGCAAGGACTGCTCCCAGAAAGCCAATGCGGCTTCCGACGACACAGAGGAACAATCGACATGATCTTCGCTGCTCGCCAGCTGCAAGAGAAGTGCCAAGAGATGCGGACTCACCTCTACACTACCTTTGTGGATCTGACGAAAGCCTTTGACACGGTGAATCGTGACGGGCTGTGGAAAATCATGTAGAGATTCGGCTGTCCTGAACGGTACGTCAGCTTCACGACGGGATGATGGTGCGTGTTACTGATAAGGGGACAGTATCTGAAGCATTCACAGTGACCAACGGTGTGAAGCAGGGCTGCGTCCTTACGCCTAACTTCTTCAGCCTCATGTTCTCTGCCATGTTAACGGATGCCTACCATGACGAACGCCCCGGGATCCTAACCGTACCCTTCGGCGTACCCTCCGGGTTTCTCGGGTGAGTCCACCGTATGCTCAATGGGATATGTGGAGCTGGGACGGTGACTTGCGCGTGATTTAGTTTAAAGTGATAGTAGACTTGCGCTGCATCTACCGCACTCTGTACTCCTCCCCCACCTGAGCCCGGTGTCAAGACAGAGTCAAGAAGACCGGAGGCGGGAGAGGACGCAGGTGGCTGGCGCTGTCGGAGCCGCCCCTGGGCGAATCACCACATCTGGGTCGGATCCCACGAAGTGGGAGTGCCATAAAGGCCACATTAAGAAGGAGCCATTGCAGCCTGACTCTCAGACCGCCAGTCTGCCGCTCCACACAAAACACACATTGGGCTGACCACGCGGTCTGAGTTATCCCGTCAGTTGGCAACCTTCCAAGCCACGGCTTTTAGCGCACCGTGATAGTTTCAAGCGCGTCAGATTGTTTATAGTGAGGAAAATGCGCTGAGCTGTCGACCTCACTCTCTCCTCCACCCACAAAATCAGACCACTGTCCGAGCCGGTCAGTTGCCTGATGTGGGAGTGGGTGCATTGGCTGACGGATAAGCGTACCCGTCTTCGCGCGCCACAGCACGACCTGGCCAACATAACGCACACACCAGGATTCACTAACTCAGGGGATATGGAGCAGCCATCGCCGTCTGACTCCCAGTCCACTGGTAAGCCACTCGACACACACAGCACATACACTGAGCCGACGGCGTCGTCTGGTGTAAGCGTCAGATTGGCAGCCTTTCCATACACGGTTTCTAGGAAACCGTGATATACTCAGGTACATGGTGATTGTAAGGGTGTTGTCGACGTATTGATGTAGATAGTGTGCTGATGTAGCCTGGCCTCCGGTGGTTTACCGCTGGTTTTTGTGAATAAGCATGTGTCCGAATAGGCGCATGCGGTGTGTGAATGTGCGGGAGCAGCGAGGGCAGTGGAGGCGGGCCCCAGGCGCTGATTCACCAGCCTCCGTGCGATGGGTTCGCAGGAGACCGATCAAGCCGATGCGTGAGTTGAATTTGCGGGCGCAGTGTGGGCAGGAGAAAATCGGAAGAGGCTGAGGGGGTGTCATTCATGATAGTGAGGTTGCGGTGGCGGTAAGAATGGCTGGAGCGGAGGGTGTGGATGGGTTATCGGTATTGTCAGCATTGCGGTGAATTCCGCTGTCATGGATGCGCATGTGACCAAAAAGGCCCATACAATGAATGAATGTACGAGGACAGTGAGGGCAGTGGAGTCGGCGATCTTTGCTGTGTGTTGGTGCTCCAGGCACTGGCTCACCAGTCTCTGTACGATGGATTCGCAAGTGACCGACCAGGCCGATGCGTGAGGTGAATGTACGGTCGCAATGAGGACAGTTTAGGAGAGAGTCCCCATCGCTAATGGTGTAAGTGGTGGTGGCGGTGGTCGTGGTTGTGGGGGTAACACGTGCTGAGCATTGTGATGTGGTCTCGATGATGGTGGGAATAATGGAATTGATGCCAAGGGTGAGGGTGGGGGAGTCCAAAGTAAGGTTGACAGAAGTTAACGTAGAATTTTGAATTGTGGGATTGTTGATGCATTGCATCCGAAGATATCCGACTAAGCCGATTCGCGCGCGGAAGGTGCGGTGACAGCGCGGGCATGTTGGAAGGGATGTTGGTCCGGGGCGCTGGTGACTTTCGTGCCGATCTTTTGGTCTTGGCAGCGGCGATCCTGTTGGCTTCGTAGATTGCTGCCCCTGTCTTCACTGTTCTCCTCCAAGCCGATCGATTCCGGGCAAGGTCCTCCCAGGACTCTGGGTTGATCTGCAATTGCTTCAGGGAGGTCTTCAGAGTGTCTTTGTAGCGTCGTACTTGACCCCCTTGTCGACGAGAACCCATGGCGACATCTTCATAGAAGAGTCGTTTGGGTAGCCTTTCGTCGTCCATCCGCACAAGGTGACCGCTCCAGCGCAGTTGCAGTTGTTTCAACTGAGCGTAAATGATGAGAATGCCTGTTCGTTCTAGCACTTCCGTGTCCGGTATCCTGTCTTGCCAACTCAGCTTTAGTATTCTGTGGAGACAGCTGAGGTGGAAGTGGTTGAGCTTCCGCGTCTGATTTGGTAGATCATCCACGTCTCCGCTCCATACAGCAGCGTCGGCAATATGACAGCTTTGTACATCTTGAGTTTGGTGCTGAGGTGGAGACCATGTCGATTCCAGACCACATTGTGCATGCGTCCAAAGGCTTGGCTGGCTTTAGCGATCCGATGGGCGATCTCATCGTCGACTTTGGTGCTGCGTGAGAGATTGCTGCCTAGGTACGTGAAGGTATCCTTAGATTTAAGTTGGGCGCCATTGACATTGATGTGAGCTGCGGTGTTGAGAGTGCTGGGCGACGGTTGATGCATAACAACCATTTTCTCAGTGTTGATGCAAAGTCCGAAGTTGTCACAGGCGGCGGTGAAGAGGTCAATGCTCGTTTGCATTTCCTCTTCTGTCGTTGTATTGAGTGCGCAGTCGTCAGCGAATAGAAGTTCGTGGATGGTGGCTGTGGAGACACGCGAGCAGAAGTGCATCCGTCGTTGGTTGAGGAGTCGGCCGTCCATCGGGTAGGCGATGCGGATCACGGGGCGTTCGTCATGGTAGGCATCCGTTAACATGGCAGATAACATGAGGCTGAAGAAGTTAGGCGTAAGGACGCAGCCCTGCTTCACACCGTTGGTCACTGTGAATGCTTCAGATACTGTCCCCTTATCAGTAACACGCACCATCATCCCGTCGTGAAGCTGACGTACCGTTCAGGACAGCCGAATCTCTACATGATTTTCCACAGCCCGTCGCGATTCACCGTGTCAAAGGCTTTCGTCAGATCCACAAAGGTAGTGTAGAGGTGAGTCCGCACCTCTTGGCACTTCTCTTGCAGCTGGCGAGCAGCGAAGATCATGTCGATTGTTCCTCTGTGTCGTCGGAAGCCGCATTGGCTTTCTGGGAGCAGTCCTTGCTCCAGGCGAGCGTTCAAGCGGTTGAGGAGAATGCGGGCGAAGATCTTTCCAGCGATGTTCAGTAGCAAAATTCCTCGGTGGTTGTCGCAGAGTTGATGGTTTCCTTTCTTCTTGTAGAGGTGGACAATGCTGGCGTCCTTGAAATCCTGAGGGACTTTTCCATGGTGCCACATCTCCTGGAAAAGCACTGTGAGTTGATTCATCAGCTGAGGTCAACCATGCTTGTAAATCTCAGCAGGGATCATGTCCGAGCCAGGTGCTTTCAAGCTGGAGAGTTGCTGCACGGCTCTAATGGTTTCTTGGAGAGAGGGCGGGAGATCAAGGTTGGCGTTGATTTCCACTTGAGGCAGGCGATCGATGGCGGCGTCGGAGATGGTGGAGGGCTGGTTGAGAACGCTTTGAAAGTGTTCTGCCCATCGCGTCAGGATTTGCGTCTTCTCAGTGAGCAGCGTCCTGCCGTCGGCACTGAGAAGAGGGGCGGCGCCTTTGACGGGAGGTCCGTAGACAGCCTTGGTGGCGGCAAAGAAGTTCTTCCATTCGTTTCGGTCTGCGTACCCTTAGATATCCTCGGCTTTGCGCGTCATCCTGGCATCCTGCATCTCCCGCAGCCGTTGCTGTACAAAGCGGCGACTTCGGTAGAAGGCTGTCTTGTTTGCAGCGGTGGGGCAATCGATGTAGGCTTTGTGTAACTGGTTCTTCTCGACTAGCAGAGCGTTGATAGCTGCGTCGTTGTCATCGAACCAGTCTTGGTGCTGACGGCGTGCGCGGCCGAGGACATCCAGGGCAGTGGATTGGATGGTGTCTCTCAGCTGACACCAGCGGTTCTCCACGGAGATGTCGGCGTCGGCGACTGGAAGGTTGGCTAGACGGTTGGCCAGTTCGTTGCTGAAATGTAGATGGTGAGCAGGCTCATTCAAAAAAACAGTTTTCAACTTACCTTGTGGTCGCTCACCTTGGGGTCTCCTGTGGGGGTTTGCTGACGGAGCCTCATCTTGGAGATGACAAGGCGGTGATCCGTCCATTAATCGGCATGGGGGATCGCCTTTGTCACCAACACGTCCTGTTGATTTCGCCTCCGGACGAGAAAATTGTCCAAGAGGTGCAAGTGCTCGAACAAGGATGTACCCAGGTCGCTTTTTGCCGCTTTGGGAGGCGGAAGAAGGTGTTGGTCAGAATAAGGCGGTGTCCAGCGCAGGTTCGTAGGAGAAGAAGACCGTTGTCATTGAAGCTAGTGAGACCATGGGGACCCAGCACTCCTCTCCACGAGGCACGGTCTATGCCGATGCGGGCATTAAAGTCACCAAGGACAATTAACTTGTCCACCTTCGGCACAGTTGCCAAGAGGGAGTGCAGATCCTCATGGAATTTGTCCTTCACCGCATCAGAGCTCGTCATTGGGGGAACGTAGGCACTGATGATGGTGGCGAACTTGTCTCCCCGAAGAGGCAGGTGGAGGCTCATAAGGCGATCATTGATACCCTGCGGTAGACAGGGCAGACGTTCCGCGATGCCGTTCCGAATGGCAAAGGCAACCCCAGCGTCGCGTCGCTCTGCCTTTGGTGGTCCGCTCTAGAAGAAAGTGTAGCCGGCACTCACCTCCTCCAGCTGACCCTGTTCAGTGAATCGGGTCTCGCTGAGAGCAGCAATGTCAACCTTGTAGCGCGCCAGTTCCCGAGCGACTAACGCCGTCCTCCGTTCCGGCCGGTTGCTCCTCCGATTGTCTAAAAGGGAACGAACATTCCAGGCTGCTAGTGTGAGCGGACTCACCCGAGCAACCCGGAGGGTACCCCGAAGGGTACGGTTGGGGGGATAAGGAGAGGAGTTGTTGTTGATATTGTTTAGAGTTTTTCGACTTCATGTAATTGCAGTCTGTTAGCCACGGTCTGCTGCAGCTGTCGTGATACCCAGCATTTGTTTAGGGCAACTTTTCTAGCCCCCTCCCTCGCGAGGGGGTAAGCAGTGCTATCCATATATAGGGCTGCTTTGTCACCCAGGCGGCTACCGAACTCCACTATGGGTCACGATTTGGGTTAGTGAGAGAACGATCGATTCGCCTGGGCCACCTACGTGATTGCATGTCGCCCTCGCCGTAGGACTTTTCGATTGTGGGAGAGGAGGGAAGGATGAGGATAGAGGAATAAGAGGAGGGGTAGAAGCAAGGGTAAGAAGAGGAGAGAGGAGGGGTAGAGGAGAAGTTAGGGGAGAGGGGAGTGGTGTGAGAAAAGGAGAGGAGGAAGGGCAGGGAGGATGGAAGAGGGCAAGAACAGGGGGAAGGGAGCAGACGTACCGGGTGTGAAGACACAAACAACACCGGAGACCCTCACCTGGTTTAGTCCGCCGGTCGTGGCGGTTGCCCGGGGTGTGGCCGCTGAGAAGAACCAGCTAAGAGGAGCCACAGGTGAGAGCTGGGTACCAGTTAGGGACGGCCAAAGGGGCATTCACAACCTGTCGGAGAAAAATGGAGCGACCAAATGCTAGCTGTGTAGTGCTACCCCTAACTAGTACCCCGTAAACCCCTGCGTCCTCTCCCGCCTCCGGTCTTCTTGACTCTGTCTTGACACCGGGCTCAGGTGGGGGAGGAGGACAGAATGCGGTAGATGCAGCGCAAGTCTAATATGACTTTAAACTAAATCACGTGCAAGTCACCGTCTCTGCTCCACATATCCCATGGAGCATACGGTGGACATCATCGGACTACGACGATGAACTGTGTGCAGCCTTCTATCAAATTATATCACTCGCGGCGGGTAATTCGCTTTTTGAACGCAAATTCTGTGGGACCGCCTGCAAAAAAATATTCTGTAAAAAGACTATTTAAGAAGAAAAAGGTTTTTTTATATTGCTTTTTCGAAAGCAATCCATGTATATTTTATTAACAACATGAAAAATTACACCGTCTTCAAACGTTAAGCCAATGGAGGGACAGTATTTTTTGGTTGTAAAATAGTTTCTATTCATAAGATTTTGAAGAGTTTAAGTGTCAATTCATAAATTATCTTATCTCTCCATTTACTAACGTTGCCTGTGAAGTTAACAAGATGTTCTGCATCCAATACAAAACTTAATGAGCTCTACATTACGTCTTCCCTAATACGTATATCAATGTATGATCGTCTTGGCATGGCAACTATACCGCTTATAGGTGTAGCGGCAGGTCAAGTTGAAAAATTATTCGGGAATTGAAAAGTTATTTTAAAAGCCAAAAGAGATAACTTTTCGTCGCATGTAAGCTTTGATGAAGACGTTATTCGCTACAAATGAGTACAAAAGGAGAAGATCCGATCACCGGCACAAGAAGTGTATTGCCTGGTGTTTCGGATTCTGGCTCAAACACATCATCAGAGACAGTCGCAGATAAGGATAATCGAGGCAAAAGGTACGCAGTATTTATATGCCGCGGGGACCACGCATCTCTCGCGATCACCTCTGGGGGGATCGTAATTGATGCGATGATGGCTTAGATGTCCGCGTCCGAGTTGTTAATGGCTGCGATTTGATCATCCATGTTGGATATTGGCGTGATAATCACTCGGAAATTTGGTTCGCTGTCCTTGAAGTGTTGGTCGCCCGCACCCTCCCTGCTCAGGCGAAGCCTCAGCACAGAATATAGGACCACGGGGGCGGTACATGGAAGGATATTATTGTGCATGTTTTCTATAACATCTAAGTAAATTCCCCAGAGCATCGTAAATCATTATGCAAACAGCACAATACTTATGTAGTGATATTTTACATCATCCTTTTTTTACAGGTGGCTGAAAATAAGTTTATTCAAAAGTCAACCGCACGTAAATACCACCTTTCGAGAAACTTTAACTTCTGTTAACATGTGAACAGTCAAGAATGACAGTTAATTGCACGCTATTCTTTTGAACGGAATATGGTTGAACTCATTTTAATCGCTATAGATTTCACCCACATAATCTACCTACTGTCTACACGGGCTGATTAATTCAACTTTGGTGGCAGCGTTTTCGTAAAGACGGGGCCCATTGACCTGTCTAGAGCAAGGTCATCAGACTGTCCGTAGGGTGAGGCGCTAGCGGGAAATCGCATACTTCGGTGCACACTGTAATAATATGCCTTAGGATTTCCGGTGGTATGAATGATGCGGCAGTACGGGGACGTATTATATTTGTTTTCATCCAATACCGCATTTTGAAGTAATTATTCACGTATCTTTCGGAAAAGTTGATTTCTACAATTCGCTTTATAACATCCTTACGAATGCAACCCACGATTTTCCACGGGATCAGTTCAAATTCCTTCATGATTTATTCGGCTAGCTTTCGCTGAATGCAACCAATCACGAACACAATTGATTAAAATTACAAGTACTCCTCGCGATTTTTGAAGTCTGTGACTAACTAGTTCTTGCATTGTCCGGGTGTTTTTATTCGTTTCAAATAGCCGTCGTCCACGGCCAAAGTTACACCCTTTCATGCTGAATTCGCTCGAGTCAACCAGAAGTAACCGCATTGTTCTAACATAGTCCTTTGTCAGCGGACGTTTGATTGGCGTACGCTGGCAAGGTCAGTGGTGACTGCGCTGTGTCGAGAGGGGGAGAGAGAAAGAGGGGGGGGGAGAGAATTGGGAGAAGTCCAACCAGGGCCCACCTCTACCGTGATTGGTCGGCTAGGTGCAACCGCCTGCGGCTAATTGGTGACAAGGGTGTCGAAGTGTATGCATGCTTGCACCTGTATGCCAGGACCATTCGGATCGAGAGCCTTCGTTTTAAAACGCAGTTACGTACCTAAGACGCGCATCAACCGCAGGGTACCGGTCAAATGGAGCGAACGAATAGTGCACTAGTTGGACTAGTGAAGGCCTTCGTAGATCGCCAGGCTCCATTCACGTGGGATGACGCGTTGCCAACATGCATGGTTGCATACCGCTCCACGATTCACTCTTCGACACTGCAGGCGCCTTTCACACTCACATGTGGCCGTGAAGTGGAAATACCAGAGGATCTGTAAATACCTCTTGAGAGCAATCAGATCCCGGTTGGTTCCTACGTCCGTGGATTGCATAAGAAGATGTGTATCGCACCCGAGGAAGCACGACTATACCTACATGGAGCCCAGAGGCACCAAAAGGAACACTATGCCGGACTGACTCACGGGTGTCCGTATGATGTGGGCTATGTAACCGGTTGCATGCTAGAATCCTAGGGTGATTCAGCCCGAATAGCCCAAAAAGTGCTATGCCGACTGGAATCTCTACAGTTGGTGTAGTGGACCCAGACGAAGAGAGCCACGAAACACCCAGTGTATTAAGGCGGTTCTGAGTATGCGTATACTGACGAGCCTAAGTAAAAAAATATAATTAACATGTAAACCTCATTGCAAAATAAATTAGGTCTGGGATTGATTTTCCAATGGGGGAGAACAGGTACCTCCTAAACCGGCCGCGTGGTAGATGCGCTAGACCAACCCGTGGGATGGGTTCCCATAACGAATGCTGAAAATGGGGGTTGCGCGTGCCCCACATGGGCAGGCTTATGCCGCACCCTGCTCTCACGCCGTGGGAGATGATTCATCTGCGCCCGACCCCACGTCCGTTCTTCTTGACTATGTATTGACACCGGACACAGCCGGGTAAGGGAAGAGAGAGTGTAGTAGATGCTGTGCAAGTATTTTATCACTTAACACTTATTTGAGCACAAATCACCGACCCTGCACCACCCTTCTGTGGAGCATACAGTGGACATCGTCGGAATACGACGGTCGAACTGACGTATGCGAGGACCAAGAAGTCACGCGGAGCTGACGCTGTCCACCGTGTGTGGCACAGCAGGGTGGTGCAAGGACGGTGACTTGCGCAGGAATTATATTAGGGTGAGAGTGAATTTGAGTTGCATCCACCGCACTCTCTCCGTCTCCGAAATCTGAATCCGGTGTCAAGACTGGAGGTGGGGTAGGGCGCAGTTGGCTGGCGCGGCCGGAGCCGCCCCTGGGCGTGCCACCACACCTGGCTCGGATCCCACAGAGTGGGGGTGCCATAAAGACCACATTAAGAAGGAGCCATTGCAGCCTGACTCTCAGTCCGCCAGTCAGCCACTCCACACAAAACACTCATTGGGCTGACCACGCGGTCCGAGTTATCCCGTCAGTTGGCAACCTTCCAAGCCACGGCTTTTAGCGCACCGTGATAGTTTCAAGCGCGTCAGATTGTTTTATAGTGAGGAATATGCGCTGAGCTGTCGACCTCACTCTCACTCCCCACAGTCAGACTACTGTCCGAGCCGGTCAGTTGCCTGATGTGGGAGTGGGCGCATTGGCTGACGGATCGGCGTACCCGTCTTCGCGCGCTACAGCACGACCTGGCCCCCATAACGCACACTACAGGATTCACAAACTCAGCGGATATTGAGCAGCCATCGCCATCTGATCCCCGTCCTCTGGTCAGCCACTCGACACACACAGCACATACACTGAGCCGACGGCGTGGTCTGGTGTAAGCTTCAGATTGGCAGCCTTTTCAAGCCACGGTTTCTAGGAAACCGTGATATACTCAGGTACATGGTGATTGTAAGGGTGTTGTCGATGCATTGGTGAAGATAGTGTGTTCATATGTAGCTTAGCCTCCGGTGGTTTACCGCTGGTTTTTGTGAATAAACATGTTTCCGAATAGGCCCATGCGGTGCGTGAATATGCGGGAGCAGTGAGGGCAGATGAGGCGGGCACGTCGACTGTATGTCGGAGCCCAAGGCGCTGATTCACCAGCCTCAGGCAACCAGTAGGCCACTTAACACCGTCCTCCGTTCCGGCCGGTTGCTCCTAGGATTGTCTAAAGGGAACGAAGATTCCAGGCTGCTAGTGTGATTGGACTCACCCGAGCAGCCTGGAGAGTATGGCGAGGGGGATGGGGACGGGGGTATTGTTGTTTGTTTGAGTTTTACGACCGCGTAGTTTGCGATCTGCGAGCCGCGGCCGGCTGCAGAAGACGTGAGACCTAGCACTTTTTAGGGCATATTTTTCTAGCCCCTTCCTCCGCGAGGAGGCAAGCAGTGCTATCCCCTAAATAGGGCTGCTCGGACATCCCAGACGGCTGCAAAACTCCACTATGGGTCACGGATTTGTTTTAGTGGGAGAACGACCCGAGTTAGTTTGGGCCGCCTACGGGGTTGCTGTCGCCCCCACCGTAGGACTTTTTTTGAGAGGGGGAGGTGGGAAGTTCGGGAGTCAGACATACCGGGTGTGGAGGCACACACAACACCGGAGACCCTCACCTGGTTTAAGCCCGCCGGTCGTGACGGTTGCCCGGGGTGTGGCCGCTGGGAAGAACCCAACTTCGAGGAGCCACAGGGTGAGAGTTGGGTACCAGTTAGAGGCGGCCACAGGAGCATTTACCACCTGTACGAGACAAATAGAGCGACCAAATGCAAGCTGTGTGTGGTGATGCCTTTAACTAGTACCCCTAAACCCCATAGTGTTACGTAGAAAGCTGCTGACTGACAACTTACGGACAAATCAACTTACGAAAGGCCTTACGGAAGGTTAATCATCCGTAAATTCAGCAGTGACTGTACTGAGTAAGGCCGAATTTTATTTCCTACAGCGTGCATGTGGTTGAAGGTCCAGGGACTGTATGAACATGGAAGGTGTGTGATTGGTGCCTATGGCGGCCTCGGTCACGCCTCCACCAATCGCGCTTCAAGTGTATCACAGAAGCAAGATCACTTTGATTCTTCATATAAATATATAAAACAGGGTGCACAGGCTAGCAATGTGTATATGACTCTGTTTGGGTGCATTGCTTGCGTCCAGACAGCGTTGCCGATGCCAGGGCAACGAAGAGGTCAGGCTAGAGGAAATCGCCACGGCTGGAGGAATTTTCCCAGCACCTAAGGTGGCGGTGCCACTGCCTTTTGGTTGGTTGGAGGCGAAGGTGCCCAGCGAGTCAACGTCATGCAGGAATGTCAGTTGACAACGAGGACGTATTGGAAGGGAGTTGGACGTCTGTTAGGCGGAACCGCGTAACTGTGGGGTTTTATTTATCTTTCACTCAACCGTGCTTTTCATTATTCTGTTGGCTTCGAAGATGGCTGACCATTTTTATGACATTGAAAACAAACCTGAAAAATCCTGTGTGAGGTCTTCTCAGCCTCATCGATGGGTTCTTGATGGAGTCTTCAGGGTGTCCTATATCCTCGTCCTTATATCCTTATATGTTTTTGGCCCCCTAAACGCAGGCCTTGCCCTAAACGGGCCACTTGATAGATGCGTTGGCCCAACACGGGGGGCCACATCAGGCACGGCAGGCGTTATTCGGGTTGCGCTCCCATAACAAATGCCGAACATGTGGGCGTGTGTGGCACGCCCAGGGCGGCCTGCCGCGCCGCCACCTGCGCCCTCTCCCATCTCCGGTCTTCTTGACTCTGTCTTGACACCGGGACTCAGGTGGGGAGGAGGAAGAGTGCGGTAGCTGCAGCGTAAGGCTACTATCACTTAAAAACCAATTCACGCGCAAGTCACCGTCCCTGCGCCACCTGGTGTGGAGCATACGGTGGACCTCGTCGGACTACGACGGTCGAACTGTCGATATCCCTCGCTTTGATTTACTTTGTTTACGGACCCTGTCATATAGTCGTTTTTGATTTTCTGGTTTTTATGAAGATACTTAATTTATTGAGCTATTAAAATCAGACATAAAAGCTAAAATGGGCCTTATTTTGAAGACCGATCCTCGCCCCAGCGGTATAACTGTTAGAGATCCGGGCTGAACGAACTGTGCGCTATAAACGTTTTTGCGCAAAGTTCGTGACTTTTGCTCTGTTAGGGTCACGAACTGTAGACTACTTGATCCAAGGGGGTGCTCAACAGCCAGCCTTAGGACGTGGTCACTCCAGTGCAATTGCATCTATTTCAGCATAACGCAGAT
>WEDG01006212.1:0-61286 GCA_017591395.1 Schistocephalus solidus | reverse complement strand
TCCGCCTACTTGTGTGCAGTGTTATCAACGTTGTTCCCCACATACCGGGGCCTTGGTTCGAACCCTAGTGGCGCTATAAATTTTGCACCAATCCCGAAGAGTGTAGTTTTGACTTCCATTATAGACCGCTAAAACGATTAAGGTTGTTGAATTTATGGGACGAAGTTTTTAGCGAGATCAACTTCATGAATATAATATCGAAATGACTCAGCCGTTTTTAGATTGGAAGATCTCGTAGAACTGCAGGCGAGAAGTGACAGCAGGATATCGGTCATTTTCGCTGCTGTCCTGCAGTTAGCTTCTGATGATGAAGAGAATATCAAATAGAATCCAAAGATTAATAAAAAAGTCACCAAGTGTGTCCAGTAGACTGAAGTCTCGAAAGGAGTAAATTCCTCAGAGGTTTAAATTTTCAAACCGATAGGATCACTCTGACTTTTTCTTTGTTCTATAACATAATTTTGAGGGGTGGCGACCGCGTATTCCTGTACTATTTTCAATCGTTTATCCGATCCGGAATGCTTTCGGAACCTTTATTTCTACGTATGGCTAGAGCAGGTGGCACGGTCTTCAGGTCGCGTGCGCTTCTAATTCGGTTTGAAAATCTCGAACTCAAAGGAATTAACTCTCTTCGAAATGTTGGTCTACTGGACACACTGGCGGACTTTCGTTATTAAGCATTGAATCAGAATATGCCCTATCATTACTTTCCTAAGCTAAGAGCAGGAAGCCAGCTGAAACGACCGATACCTTACTGACCACTACTTCTCAGTCACTCTACGAGATCTTCTCATCTACGAAAGACTGAGTTACTTCTTTACTTTATTCAAACAGTTGATACGCCTAAAAACTTCATCACATAATTTTAGAACGTTTCTCGTTTTTTAATCTGTCATGCAAGGCAAAAGTATACCCTTAGGGCATTGTGCAACATACACGACGCGAGGGGAATCGAACCAGAGCACCAGTGTGCGGTAAGTAGCCATCGCAAATTGATTTCACTTATTTGAATTTAGATGATGGAAGAAGTTTGAGTCGTAATAAGCATGCTCTTTATTAATTCGTCTCCCAGCGCACGGTCCAAGAGATATTAAGTTTGCTGGATGTCAACTATGAGGACGAAGCGCGTACGACCTGCTTCATACTCCTGCAAAAAGGTTTGAAAATGGAAAGGAGATCAAGTGCCTAAAAATGGAGGTAAAGAACTTTAAGAAACTTCCCCGACTTTTACTCGAAAAGGAAAAATTGGTAAGGACGGAAACTGAGCAAGACAAAAGAACATACGCAAACACAGCTTCCTCCGTCAAAACAACCAATGAGGAAGAAGGCGGTGTGTTTAAGGGGCTCGGCGTAATCGACAACGAATATCCGTTACGGTAAAAGGACGACTGGCAGGGGCGTTCGAAAATAAAGAAGCGTCGCAGTACATCCAAGAAAGCCAGACTAAGCCAGAACTTTTACATGAGCAAGCCCAGTTTAAGTATTCCGCAAGCAAAAACTGCGTCAGCGAAAGTTGTAAATAACCAAGAAGCCGCATTAAGAAGAGAAAAAGCGTTCGCAGTGTCCCAACAAGCCCCTTGAACGCAGAAGCCGACGGAAATTTATGTAATCATAATCATATTCTTGAAAAAAGGAACAACCACAGAGGCATCGAGTGGATCGCATTAAATGCCTAGTTATCAAAGGCGTGCCTGAATCTAAATCTAACACACCAAAAGCAAGAATACACGGTGACAGTGAGTTATTCCTGAGCTATATTGAATGCCTCTTAAAGGAGGACGAGAGGGTCACCATTCTAAAAGCCTTCATAATGGGTCAATTAAGAGACTGAAATTATGAGTCAAGCCAACCATGACCGCTAAAGCTTGTCCTGTAGAATGAGTTAGAAGCCCAGCTTTTGATGAGCACGAGACCTTTGCTTCAAAGCTCTCACATAACGGTTTTGTTTGCCAGATTTTTCACCTGCGGAGAGTGAAAAATGGAGAGGGCTCAAAGTAGAACTCCTCAAGCGATCCAGACTGGGCGAGAGAAATCTCAAAATCTGAAAGGAAGTAATTATACACGCCCAAAGGTCATTTCTCTGGAGAAAGCCCATGACACTGGGTATGGAGGGCAGCCAGATCACAATAAAATACCGCTCAGTGCTAAAAATTTCAGTTAACACATCGACCTCCAGTTCGATCAAAAAGCAGTAGCCAAATATTGTTCAAAATCTGTCCAGACGAAGCTCCACTTTCTTTAAACAAACGCACAGAGTTTGTTCTAGAAACTAGATTAACTGTAAGCATGGATTTCCGATTTGAATCCGGATGTCATTTCCATTACAGATACTTGGTTGCAGGTGGAAATATTGGATTGTGAAATTTCTATCGATGGATATTAACTTTTCCGTCAAGACAGACTGCATAAAAAGGTGGGCAATGGTAATCTACGTTAACAGAGCAGTCATATTACCTGAACGTATAATTGCTTGCTCTTGCGGCTGCAAAGCAGTTTAGTTAAATTCAAGAGGCATAGAGAAAAAATCTGAATCTCTTGACTATATACATACCGCCGAAGCAAGTTCCAGAATTTGACGAGATGATGTTTGAAATAATAAAATATGCAGTTCAGATTCAAGATACAGTTATCGCTGAAGGTTTTAATACACCATTAATTGACTGGGACGCATTATCCGTCAAAGATTCACGGTATTCATTTAGCTCCTGACTGTTAAAGCTCAGGATGAAACTCTTTCTCGCCCAGAATATTTGATTTCCAACGAGTTTTAAATAAGATCAAATGGCAAATAGCCTAGATCTCGTTCTTTTAAAGGACCCAATAGATGTGGATGAATTGAGTTCACTCGCGCCACATAGAAAAAGTGAGGATGTCATGCTGCTGTGAGAATACTTTTTGCACAACAAGCAAACCGTGACTCCTGATGTTTGGTTAAATTACTGGTGCACGAATTTCTCTGCGATGAGGGATGACTTATTGGCACTTAATTGGCAAAACATTCTAACCGGAATTCCGGATGTCGATTGGACCATTCTTAGGGGTGTTATAAACGACACTATGCACCGCGACTGCCCTATTAAGGAAGTCCAAAAGGCAAACCGCCCTGTTTTGGTAAAGCACATGGCGCCTTTCGCTTTCTTGGCACAAGTGCTCCGTTATGATTATTTGTGACAACCATCAGCCACACCTTAGCATAGACGGCCACGACCTAATGTGCCTGGAGATATAAGGGATCTGGGCACATCGTATTTTAGTAGTCTTGATCTGTCAGAGAACTGTGCCCTGATTGTCTCGAAATCACACCAAACTACTGGGTTTATTCTCAGAAATTTTAAAACCATTAATATTAGAATCAGCCTATATAAAATGTATGCCAGGCCTATTCTTGAATGCTGTTTTGTTTCTATTTAGCCTTTTGCACACTTGTGAACGGAAGATGATAGAATCAGTTCAGCACTTCTTTACAAAAAGAGTTTTCTATTCAGAACACTGAAACCTGAACTATCAACAACGCTGTGAACTTACAAGCCTTGACCCGTTGTGGCTTCGCAGATTACAGAAGGGACTATTTTTACTGTTTAAACTTTTAAACAGTTGTACCTTTAACTTCCTTACATCTCTGAGGCAGCTCAACCACTCTCGGCGCACAAGTCATCGAGATGTATTTTTATTTCTTCCTTTGGCCCGCACCGTTAGATACCGACTGTTTTTTTTCGGTAAACGCTATAGCAATCTGGAATAAGCAAAGCTCTCCCTTGTTTACGAGAGCTGTCACTAGTTTTCTACATTCAGGAAACCTTCCAAATATTTTCGGTGCTGACTCTGTGGTAGCTCTCTTCCGTTCTCATGGTGTTAACGGACTCTGAATCCTGTGCCGGACTTTATGTTGAGGTCGACAGTGAACAGCTGTTCGCCGACATACCAGCTGTGCAGAATACCGGATCCATGACACTGAATGGAAAAGTCCTTCACCAGGCACCTGTGTCAACATTTCCCTGTCCTGAACTTTAATCCCTGAATAAGCTGCAGTGGTTTCTCCTGAAAAACACTTTAAACAACGATCAGGAGTTTTTTTCACAGTCAGCTTGACCCTCTACTGTATGTTTTTTGACCTTTCCTGTAAACTGTCAATAAATAAATAAATAAACCGAAAGAATAAACTCTGGAGATCATTTGTAGCAACAACTTAACCCATGTATTACGAAGAATTTCTCCGAAATCGGAACGCAATTAGGTAAATTATCCGCATATCATGGAAGGAGTATGAGGCTGAAATTATAGAACGGGCCGTCGATAAGCCAAAAGCACTTTTTAGCTACATCAATAGTCGGTTGAAGAATAAGAAGCAGAAGAAGATGGTGGCAGTATTGGTAGGGGAAAACAACGAAGATATTAATGAAAACCAAGATAAGGCAGAACACCTTGGTCAGTTTTACGCATCATTTTTTACAGATGAAGCGAATTTTAACCATAAAGACTTTCAAACAAGTAGTTACAACGCAGTCATTGAGGATCTCGAATTCGCAGAAGACGATGCGAAGAAGGATCTTCTCACACTTAACAACACCAAATCTCTGGGTCCTAGTCAAATACCAGCAAAAGTACTGAAGGCGCTTGCTAGTGAACTCCCTGACCATACTCGTGTAATTTCCAGTCAGCCTTCCATTGAGGCATCCTCCCCTCTGATCGGAAGTCAGCAAATATATATCCTATTCACAAGGGTGGATCCAGAACCAGCGCTAAGATCTATCGACCAGTGAGCCTAGCATGAATTTGATGCCAAGTGATGGAAAGGATCATCAAAAAGGCCAGCCTGAAGTTTCTCGAAAAAAATACCTTCCTTGACAGTGCTCAACATGGATCTCAACGAAACCACTCCTGTTTGACCAATATGCTCTATTCAATGGAACAGTGGTCCAGGTCAATAGATGAGGACACCAGAATTGGTGTTGTCTACATTGACTTCAAAAACGCCTGTGATAGTGTTCGTCACCGCAGGTTACTCTTCAAAGTCCGAGAATCCGGAATCTGGGGGAATTTACTCAACTGGATAGGAACTTCATGATAGGCCGATCACAGTCCGTGTGCATTAGCAGTGCGAATCGAGTTCCGTGCCAGTTTTGAATGGTGTACTTCAGGGCTCTGTTCTTGGGCCATTAATTTTCTTAATCTATGTCAATGATTGTATGAATGGATTGGACAGCACGGAAGTCATGTTTGCAGACGAAACCAATATATGGCAACCAATCCGATGCATTACTGATGAACAGACTTTACAAGAAGGACTCATCCGCCTATCTGAATGGTCCGATAAATGGCATATGAAGTTCAACTTTGAGAAATGTCGTTTGAAATTGGTTTTGAATTTCAAGTTTCTCGAGCCTATGAGTTTTTATTCTGTGCATCAGTGTAGAGGACACGGTGCTGGAAAATTATTAAATAATTGTCTATATATTCCCTTGAGTTCGTAAATTATGACTTGGACGCAAGGATTCTAAAGGCATTAAGTCTACGTTAGTTAAATGTTCTTATCAATATTTGAACAATGGCCAGAAATGTCGAGGCTTACTAAAAAAGTCGCAGATGGGAAAAATAAAAGAGCTCCACCAAAACAAAGATGTCCTCATAACGAGGCCAGATAAGGGAATGGGCGTTGTCTTAATGGACAGAACAGATTATATTTTGAAACTTCAAGCAATTCTATCGGACAAGGGAAAGTTTATTAGGACAGAAGAGGAGAAGGATCGGACTGATGAAATAGAAGCACAACTGACTGACTGTTCGAAAAGACTTCAAACGGAAGGTCTGATAAGCGAAAATGACCTAGTGCGCCTCCGCCCCGTCGGAACGCATGTACCTCGATTGTACGGCTTACCGAAGATCCACAAAGATGGCACACCCATTCGTCCCATCCCAGATATGAAGAACTCACCATACCATGCGATAGCAAAATGGTTAGCGGACAAACTAACGCCCATACAGGATCAGCTAGCGCTACATAGCTACCGAGATACTTTTCAGTTCGTTGAAGGCATGAAAGACTTCGACCTGAGTGGCATGACGATGTTTTCACTGCACTTCTCTCATTTTACGAATGTGCCAGTCATGCAGACAGTCAAGTATATCTGTGAATTCATTACTTCCAGCCAACAAGATATAGGAATACCAGTGAATGCGCTTAAGGAACTGTTATTAAAATGTACCTTGAACGTGCAGTTCCTATTTAACAACAACTTGTACAGACAGATAGACGGAGTAGGTATGGGCTCACCCCTTCGTCCACTTCTGGCGAATATTTTAATGGGCAAGCTAGAAACTTTACAGCTTTGTCCGCAGATAAATCGTTTAAAATATTATGTGCGCTACGTGGATGATATCTTTGCGGTTGCATCTGAACAAACGGACATTTCAGCTGTAATGGATATCATGAATCAGGCGCACCCATCAATTAAATTTACACTGGAAGAGGAAGAATCTGGATTGCTCCCTTTCCGGGACGTGCTTCTGAGTAGAAGGCCTGCCGGGAGTTTTCGACGTAGTGTCTATCGTAAGAAGACATGGTCCGAACAATACACCCACTTTGGTAGTTTTGTAACGCTGAACTTAAAGCGTAATTTAGTGCGGTGTCTGTAACAAAGGGCGAAAAGGATCTACTCGGCCGATAGCATTGACGAAGAGCTTAAGGTTGTAGAAAGCACTTTTTGACAGAATGGATATCCAGATAGATTTATTGCTAAGAATATGACTGAAAGACCTCCAAAGTTGCCGTTGCTATTGGCAAACAAGAAACAACTATTCATCAGGGTCTCATTTCAAGGGGATGCAGCAAGTGAACTCCTACGAAGGTGCCTAAGCCAAGCTGTGTCAAGCACCTTTCCAGCAGGTGATGCCCATGTACTTTTCTCGACTACTCCCATTCTTTACGGAGGGGGCAAGGACAAACTGCCAGCCCAGACCACCTCAATGTAAATTTATTATTTCACCTGCTCCTGTGGAGCAGAATATAGGTCGCACGAGCCGGCATTTGTCCAAAAGAGTACGAGAACACCTTCCAGCATGGTTAGGAAAGGGGCAGATAAAGAACATAAACAGCTCTATCCTCGCATGTGTGGTAGACACAGGCCATCGTGTAAATGCCAAAGAGGCCTTCCGGGTAATTTACAAGGTCGCCTCAACCTATTCAAAATTCCTTGGACAGAGTCTGTTGGCTACGGCAGAAGCAGTGGCAATCAGGCTTCGCAAACCAGTTCTGTGCGCTCAAAAGTACTTTATACAAGCACCGCAATTACCGTGGCCGAAAGCCACCAATTTAGCCTCCCGCATCTAATTACCTGTCCCGGCGGCCACCATTCCTCTGACCATGATCAAAAAACGCAGCACAATTTTGTTTTTCCCAACCCTGACAACCGTACAATTTGTTCTACTTACCCGCATATTTGACTTAATGACACAGTGATATAAATGTAAAGGCCTGATGAAAATTTATCGAAAGCTAACGTTTGCTCGCCAAATCGTCTTTTGGATTCTAAGGCTTAAAAAAATTATACTGCTGAGGATTCTTCCCTGCCCCAGGTTTGATTTCAACTGGAATTGATAGCCTCGATCTTTGCTGATTTCTGAAACTCACGCCGGCTGTGTGCTCACTGCATCCGCTTTCAATAACGGAAGGGGCTCAAACTAAAGGCTGAGTTATATTTTCATATTCTTATTTTTGAATATCATAACGGACTCTCTGTTAATTTTGTGGCAATTCTAACATGCAAAACTCAAGTTCCTTAAGTTTATTGTCATGAAAAAATGGTTCACGACCTAGTTTTGAATCTGCACCACAAAATTGCTTGGGACCGTTTATCGGCGCCTTTACTTACTCGGCCATATTAGCAGTGGATCCTGTAAATCAAGTTAATGGACAAACAGAAAACAATTGTTAGTATCGTTATTCTGCTATTTGTTCACCTCCCACTAAATGGGGTAAATGTTTAGTAAGCTTAACTTATGTAGCTTACGAAGACGAAACTTGTATGGGGTGTTTCAGCCTCCAGCAGATATTCTCAGGAATGGAGCAGGAAATAAGCAATCTAAGACAAGAAATAGATAACTTAAAAAATCTATATCTTGCCTAACTGTTAAGAAAGCTCCTGTTCGTAATAAACCTACCACAAAGCAAAATTCATATTCATATATAGCTTCTTCAAGCTTGCATACTACTCAATTAAAACATATCGTGATTGCTGAACCCGGTAAACCAGAGGAATTTTCGCTACTTCCGAAGGGAGCCCCATTTAGTCCTTGCTCCACTTCACCAGTACTTAGTTCGGGTAGCATCAGCACTAATCTGGCTTTACCGTCCATCGCTACATTGCTGGTAGACGTTGCACCAACATGCGATATTGAAGTGGTTGGCGAGTTTGTAAAGCCAAAGAGGAAAAGGGATTTGGCTCCAGACTGCCCAACACTCGGCTCATCTGGACCTATCGGGCCAAGTGATTGGTAACCAGAACTCACTCGGCTGAAAGATCTGAGTTACAAACGGGCCCTCGATTGAGTCGAAAACATAATGTCGTCATTAAAGGGGTCACGGAGTCAGTTTAAATTATTCCAAATGAGCTAGTTAAACATGACTTGGATCTCCTTCATTTGTTTGCAAAAACAATGCTAACGGATGGCAAGTCCAACCACATTCTCAAGGCATATAAAGAATAGGGAAGGCTCTGTCAGCACTTGAATAAATCCTCGACCAAGACCTCTTAAAATCATCTTGGAAAACGAAGCACAGTCACAGCTCCTGCTACAGAGAAAAGCAACCCTACGGGGCCTGCATTCGTACGTTTTTTTCAAATGGAATACGGGCTGAAAGAGCGAATGAAAATGAGACAGTTACTAATAGAACTGGAAACACAAAAGGCCAATGGAGAGGCACATGTCCAAATAAGAAATGGACAAAAAGTTCAAGTGAAAAGAGCATTTCTTGGGCCGGAGGCAGTCACTCTGACAGCCTAACTTGTCCCTTTTCAGAAACCAAAAACGTGCCCACTTAAATTATTCGTCTTTAATACCAGATCTCTGCTTAATAAGATGCCTTTGCTCCAGACTCTGGTTTTCATCCACCGCCATGACAATGTAATAATTACAGAGACATGGGCAACACCTTGTGTATCCGACTCTGAACTCAATATTCTAGGGTATGCTTAAATTCGTAACGATCGACACGAGGGCCGTGGTGGAGGAAGCTGCATCTTTATTAAGCAGCCACGTACGTTTCTGCCGTTGGATTTGTCAATAATTTACCGCATTAGATGAGAGCTGTTGACTCCGAGTATTTCTAAAAGGTAACTACTCCTTACTCGTTGGTTGTGTCTATCGCCCCCCCAACGCAAGCGAGGCTTACGATCTTCGTCTCTCACAGGCATTTCATGCCGCAATTGATCTGAATCTGAAGTACTGCTTGATTGCAGGTGACTTCAATCTTACTGAAGTTCATTAGTTTCCACCTTTCCGGTCCTGCAAAGTCCGAAAACATGCTTGAGGCCATAGATACTGGCATTTGGGAACACATAGTTGATTTTCCCACCCAAGGATCAAATATACTTCATCTTATTTTCTGCAGAGGTTGTCAGCCATTGTCAGTTTCACCTTTAGACCCACTTGGTAGTACAGACCATTCTATAGTTCTTTCTTCACTAGAAATCGAGGCTGATGAAACGTTTTCTAAAAAATATAGTTTTTTCCATGATTTACGATCAGCAAATATGGGGAATTACTAACACATCTTAATTCCCACGATTGGACAAACTTCTTTCTATGTTTGGATGTGAATGTTTGTACTTATACATTCTACCAAGTTCTTGGTCCACTCATTTCTCGTTTAGTTCCCCGTAAGAAAATAATTGATGTCAAGAATGAAGTCTACCTCCCTTTATCTTTCCACCGTAGACTGCGTAGACTCTCGCATCGTTTTCATCTACTAAAAGACACGTCCGTCTTGCCCTTGATCCAACAAATCTTTGAACAAGCTTAGAACCTCTCTGAAATAAACGACTAGCTGAAGAGGTTAACTTTGCCGAAAACCCTTCGTTAAATGTTGCAAAACTATTTTCGCGCACAGTAAAAGCGCAGAGAAAAACTCAGTAACCTGTTCTTCGAGACGCTTTTAGAAACCCTATAGCTGATGCTTCTTTGACGGCTGATAGCTTCAATGCGTTCCTGTCCAGAACTTTTAGTAAACATTCGGTCGCCCCCTTTGCAAACATCCGGGTTTTGGACCGGTAACGTCCTCGAAAACAAACCCTTTACCCTCTGCGACGTGACCGTAGCCATTCGGCGTTCTCATCAATCTTGCAGTCCTTGACCAGATGGCGTCCCGGTCAGCATTCTAAAGGCAAATGCAAACGATATAATTCCGTCACTTCTTTATATGATATTTAATCTTGCTCTTGAAAGTTAAACCTTCCCTATTTTATGGAAGGAATCGCACATTCTGCCTATATCCAAACCCGGATGAACTACGTCATTCGACGAGTTTAGGCCAAAAAATACACTGTCAGCAGTCTCGAAGATCTTAGAGACCTTGATTAAAGACAAGCTGATGCGTCACTAACAGAGAATAACCTACTTAATGCGGCTCATCATGGGTTTCACGAAAAAAGATCGTCTGACACCTGCCAGCTCTCTTACTTTGATCATGTGCTACAATCTAGAGATAGTGGTTTTGCAATCGACACCGTTTACTTCGACTTCACGAAAGCTTTTGATCGTGTTGACCATGATCTCCTCTTGCTGAAACTTAACTCATTCGGCATAGGTAATAAGCTTCTGAACCTAATATCCTCCTATTTGAATGCTCATGCACAGCGAGTGAAAATGTCCGATGTTATCTTCAACCCCACAAACGTGAGGAGTGGAGTTATTCACGGTAGCATACTCGGCGTGCTTCTATTTTGCCTTATAGTTAACGATGTTCCTGAATGTTTTCAGTATGGTAGGCCCTTTATGTATGCTGATGATTAAAAAGTTGCCTATCGATATAAACCGACTGATCGCCAAATCTTGCTTGAGCTCTTAAAAAAGGATCTTCAAGCCTTCGCTCAGTGGTGTCGCACATGGTGCCTTTCGCTTTCTTGGCACAATTGCTCCGTTATGGTTAGTGGTAACAACCATTAGCCTCATCTATGCATAGACAGTCATGACCTAAATTTGCCTGGGGTTATAAAGGATCTGGGCATATCATATTCTAGTAGTCTTAATCTGTCAGAGCACTGCGCCCTGATTGTCTCGAAAGCACGCCAAACAAATGGGTTTATTCTCATAAATTTTAAAACTGTCAATATTAGGACCAGCCTTTATAAAATGTATGTCAGACCTAGTCTGGAATACTGCTCGTTTCTATTACGCCTTCTGCACGCGAGTGAACGGAGGAAGATAGAATCAGTCCAGCACTTCTTTACTAAAAGAGTTTTTACTTCAGAGCACAGAAACCTGTCTTACCAACAACGCTGTGAACTTACAAGCCTCGACCCGTTGTGCCTTCGTAGATTACAGAAGGGACTATTTTTACTGTTTAAACTTTTAAACAGTTTTACCTTTAACCCCCTTACATCCCTGGGGCAGCTCGACCACTCTCGGCGCACCAGTCATCGATATGTATTTTTATTTCTCCCTTTGGTACGCACCGTAAGATACCGACAGTTTTTTCGGTTAACGCTATAGCAATCTGGAATAAACTACCCAGAAGTATTAAAATTCAGCAAAAGTATCCTTTTTTTACGAGAGCTGTCACTAGTTTGCTACATTCAGGACACCTTCCACAAATTTTTGGTGCTGATTCTCTGGAAGCTCTCTTCCGTTCTGATGGCATCCACGGACTCTGAATCCGGTGCCGGTTTTCATGCTGAAGACAATATTGCTGGCTCTGCAGTCCGTAATGGGGTTATTTCTCAGTCGACAGCGAGCAACCATTCACCGGCATACCTGTTACTATTACAGAATACCTGATCCACAACAATGAAAGGAGAAGTACTACACCGTGCACCTGTGTCAATACTTCC
The DNA here is from genome assembly GCA_017591395.1 of Schistocephalus solidus. Taxonomy (NCBI): domain Eukaryota; kingdom Metazoa; phylum Platyhelminthes; class Cestoda; order Diphyllobothriidea; family Diphyllobothriidae; genus Schistocephalus; species Schistocephalus solidus. The sequence goes on along the minus strand of WEDG01006212.1, from coordinate 49,242 downwards.
ACATCCTGAACTTTTCTCCTGAAAACACTATAAAGAACGATCAGGAGTTTTTTTCACTGTCAGCTCGACCCCCTACTGTATATCCATTTTGACCTTGCCTGTAAACTGGCAATAAATAATTAATTAATGTGTCGCACTGTGGCTCAAAACTAAGAAGGCAAGCACAATGGGTGACTCCCATCATTACTTCCTTGGCGGAAGGTGCCTGTCAAATGTATCCAAACAAAAGGACCTATGAATCACCATTTTGTCTTCTCTAAAGTCCTCCGCTCAATGTGTAAGTGCAGCCAAAATGTGTCCAATGTCCTGTTTGTCATTGAAAGAACTTTCGTAGATATCGATAAGGAAATATTTGGAAAAATGTGCGAGATGTTTACTCGTTCACACCTGGGATATGAAGTTCAGGTGAGGCTTCCGGGGCTGAAAATTGATAACAAGCTGCTGGAAAGGGTTCAAATAAGGTTAACAAAAGTCTTGAAGGGTCTCAAGTCTTTATCCTACAAATACAGAATTGACGCTCTTAACCTTTTCCCTCTTGAGTACAGACAGATTCGTGGCGATCTCAAACAGACCTACCGGCTCATAAGGAATCAAGACTGTGCTCTACAATTCTAAGCCTTTTTTCATTGGCAACAGCAAATAACCTGCGTATGCATTCTCTTGAACTTCAAGGAACCTAATCTCACCTGGATGTTCATAACCACTCGTTTCCGAAGTGAGTTGTCGGTGCCTAGGACGGACTCCCAGACGACGTCATACAGACCTTCTACCTTCCTGAAATTAAATTAAGACTTTTATCGTATGTTTGTACTTCCCATTCTTGAATTTTTGCTGTCCTTTCTTCGGTTTGATGAACGAATCTAGCCGTTCAAAAATTGAAAATGGCCAAAGACATTTCACAAAAAAACTCCTATATCCGACTCTTTTTAACTACTTCCTACTCAACAAGATGCCAGCTAACGAAGCTAAAATTTCTTTGGGTCAGGAGACTTGAAGCAGGCTTTTTGTCTCCTTTTTCGTCTTAATAATAGCTCAACTCTCCCAAAGCTTTCTGTCATTACCCCCGTTAGTCTTCCTTATAACCTAAGAAATTCTGAACTAATTATACCTCCCCTGCATCCTCCACGTGTAAACGCTCTCTCTTCTTTGCTTCTAGGTATAGTTTTCTTTGGAATAACTTGCCAATTGAAATAAGGTCGTTAACTAGTCTATCTGCATTCAAGCGAAGACTGCACATTTATCTTAACACTGATTCTATTAACCTTTTATTTTCCTCATCTTTTTCCCAGTAGCTTTCCCCATGACTCGGAGAAAGGACCATCGGGAATTTGAGTACCCTCTTGAAACTATATTTACGCTACCTGGAGACGCCCATAAACTATAATGTCTCCTTATATCACCCGTCCTCCAAACGATGACGTCATTCGGACGTACAAATTCGGTGGTCCACAGTCTTAAATGCTGCGGTTTCTTTGGATACTAACCATCATCAGAATTCAATTCTGGATCCTATGATGCTGAGGACTTAAGTTCATTGACGCATTTTTCGTGAGATTCTGTTTCATACGCCTAAGTGATCAAGAACGAATCACCTCGACGTTTCATTATCTCATTCTGAAATGCTACTGCAGTATTACCCTATTCTACCATCTGACTATTTTTCCCTAAGCGGTTTTTTCTCCTACCTTCTATTCGAAAATGAAGGCCTATTGAACTCTGCCTCCATTTTTCATGGTAGGAGTTTTTTTCACTGCCTATTTTTTCTAGTTCACCATTAATTTTAAAAACATTGCTAACTGTTGACATAGCAGGACAATTTATGAATTTGTACATTTTATCTGCACACATTGTCATAACTTTATTTCGTTACTAATGTTTGCTTAGACAGTACCTTCCGGTGCTAACCAAATATAAATTCTAAAAAAAAAAAAAAAGACACATCGAAACATAAACTGGATTTATATTTGCTTGTGAAATACCGTTTATTCTTATAGGAAGGCGCTTTGCAGATAAAGGTGATATCTATTATTTAACATAGGTAACCATCGAGCCTTCAAGATGACTGTGTCTAGATTCCACTGTTACAAAAACCATTTTCTTTCAGCGCGAATATGTTATTTACTACTTTGCAGTAACATATATTTCAACTGCAAAATTGTAGGTACCGTTTTTTAATAGGGTCTTCAAAGGCAATGCCTATTACCCTTAAATATACTAAACTAAGCAAATAGTGACAAATTGAGGGTCTGGTCGACCAGGTGTCTTCTTAACGGTAGAAAACAGGAGTCCTCTGAGTAATTCCACAAAGTCCCGACTTGGTTTCAGTCAATATTTCTTGTCCCAATAATGAATTCACCCACGGAAAAATGTACCGAGGAAGGGCAACTCCTTGCAGATTTTCAGCTTGATTAAAAACGATTCCGCTTAAACCATATTAATGCACAAAATGAATGGAGAAAAAAGGTTGGATTTAGTTTGCAGCCAGACGAGAGGAACACATCCAGTCACTAGCTGGTGTAAAACTGACAGTTGAGCGGTCGTCAGTACTACTTAAGTGAAGGCATGCTTGCATGGGCATGTAATTTGTCGGGTCGGTTTGGATAGGTGTCAACTACGGAGAACTAGACTGCCAGCAATGCGCTTGAGGCTAAGTATTGCAACAAGCACCCGAGGTGTAGTACTACAATGTCTGGGTACCAAATATATCGGAGGGACAGAGAAAACCAACAGGGTGGTGGAATAATTGTGTATGTGAAAGACGTGCTAATAGTGTCTGACAAGACGAGCAAGTTTGCGTGCAGCACTGAAGCCATATGGTTAAACATCAAGGCTCTTGGCTCTCCATGTCTAGATGTCCTCATTGTCTATCGGCCACCTAGGATAGACCGAGTCGCGGACACCCACTTGTTGGAACAATTAGAAAAGTTCTCCAGTAGACCTAATGTAATGATTATGGGTGACTTCAACGCACCAGGAATTAACTGTAGCACTGTTCAATCATCATGCCCGAAATCAACTTTTGATTATGTTTTTCTGCAAAAAACCTTGAATGCACTCCTCACACAGCATGTCCCTTTCCCCACCAGAACACGTGAAGGACAAAGGGCTAACTGTCTTGACCTGGTTTTCACGAAAACATCAGGCAGCATTGACGAGATTATTTCAATGCGATCGCTCGGTCGTAGTGATCACGAGGTGCTTATATGGGACTTCTCCTTATTCTCCGTTGCCCCTGCTATAGAGGAAAAACGGCGTAACGTTTGGCGAGGAAACTTTCATCAGATGCGAGCAGATATAACACACATCAACTGGACCTCAATATTTTCGAGCACCGTAAACGAAGATTGGGAGTCTTTCCGAAATGTTCTTCTGCAACTTATTGACGACCACTGCCCGCTTACGAGTGTCCATCACAGCAAGCGTCCTGGGTGGCTAGACAGCAACTTAAAAAGGGAAATAAACAGGAAGCACAAGTTGTGGAGAAAATATCACGAGTCTAATCAAGTCGCCTATTTTAATAAGTATAAAGCACAGAGAAACAAAATGAGAAGCCTTATTCTTAAAACGCGAAGAGAATTTGAGAAGACTTTGCTGCAAAAGGCAACGCAGAATCCAAAGTTAGTCTACAGTTACCTCCGTAGATTTACAAGGAATAAACATCAAATACCGCTGATTAAGACTGCCGTGGGCGTCGAAATTTCTGAAAACAGGGAAAAAGCCGAGTACTTTTCACAGTTCTACCGCTCAGTCTTCACAAACGAGGCAAGGTTCCTTCGTCCCTCAGTAGATAACCCGCCGACTGCAAGCATTAGCCACATACTTTTCTCAGAATTTCTGATCCAAAAAGGAATTAAAAGAACTAAAAGAGTCGAAAGCCCCAGGACCAGACGAGCTTCCACCCAAGCTTCTGAAAGAACTCGCCAATGAACTTTCCGCACCTTTGTCAGTGCTCTTTCAAAAAGTCCTTTGACTCCGGAACACTTCCTTTCGATTGGAAGCTGGCACATATAACTCCCTTGTACAAAAGCGGTAGCCGGGCGTCAGTGACAAACTACAGGCCCATAAGCTTAACATGCATCCTTGGCAAGATTATGGAAAAGGATCATCAAGAGCGAATTGGTGAAATTCCTAGAGACTCATAATTTGTTATCAAGCTGTCAACACGGGTTCAGAAAAGGAAGATCATGCACAACGAATTTGCTGTATTCGATCCAGAGGTGGACCCAAGCACTTGAAGATAGACACGCGGTTCACATTGCCTTCATTGACTTTCAAAAGGCCTTCGATACTGTGCCGCACGAGAGACTGCTTTACAAGCTAGAAAGAATTGGAATCAGAGGTAACCTCCTCAAGTGGATCGAAAAACTTCCTCGTGGGTCGGCGCCAGGTTGTGTGCATCGGCCAAGAGAGGTCAAGGTCTGCTGCGGTCGAGAGTGGGGTTCCTCAGGGTTCAGTACTAGGGCCAATACTGTTTTTAGTATACGTGAACGATTGTGTCAGGAATCTCGACTGTGAAGCAGCAATGTTTGCCGACGACATTAAAATCTGGAATGTAATCCAGAGCCCTGCTGACGAAGATAAACTGCAGATCAACCTAACTCGGTTGGAGGAGTGGTCGAATCATTGGCTTTTGCGGTTCAACGTCGATAAGTGTACAATACTTCGCTTAGGCAACCCGTCTGGATCTGCCGAAAGTAGAAGTTACTTTCTCAACGGTGAAGCCTTAAAAGACGTGGAAACCCAAAAAGGACCTTGGTGTGCTGATGACCACCACCTTAAAACCATCGTCTCACTGCTCGAAAGTGGCGAAGAGGGCAATTTCGGTGTTGCATGCCATCAGACGAGCCTTTTTGGATTTCGATGAAGATCTTTTGCTAAAGACCTTTGGAACATTCATTAGGCCACATTTGGAATATGCTATGCACGCCTGGAAACCCTTGACAGTTCAAGATCAGAACTGCCTCGAAAGAGTCCAGAGGAAAGCCACCAAAATGGTTAGAAGTCAAAGCTCCTTGCCATATCCAATCCGCCTAATGAATCTTAATCTGTTCCCTTTGAGTTATAGGCAAATGCGTGGTGATCTCCTGCAGACATTCCGCATTGTGAAGGGATTGGATTGTTGCCTGGAATTCTCGGACTTCTTTGAATTTGCCACCACGACCCATCTCCGAGGTCACCCATTGAAACTGCGTGTCCAGCAGGCGAGACTGGATGTGCGCAAGTTCTCCTTCTCTGTCAGAGTGGTTAAACCATGGAATGCCCTCCCTGAAGACGTTGTGATGTCACCATCGCTGGAAAGCTTTAAAAGGAACCTTGACAGTTTTATGTTCCGCAACGAGCCTGAGCGATGAGGCATTTATCTTAACCCTCGAGAGTCGTGCACCACTTGTCAAATTTTATGACCGCCATTTGTACCTTGGCAACCCACACGGTTTCTCTGTATACCGCACTTAATTTTACGTTACAAATAGGGTACTCAAAGGCCCATGCCTATTTCCCTCAATAAATTGAATTGAATTGAATTGAAAAGGAAGTAACTTTGTTTCCTTTGTAGAGACCAGTTGGAAATACTTGGGAAACTAGTCGGTCGTATCTCTGTTTTCGGAAATTTATATGTCCTTGATAGTCAGTGTTAAGGGGAGTTTATATCTTTTCCTTTTACTTCTTCTGAGGTATGTGGAGAGTAATTCGGGTTTTGTTTTTGCTTGTTGTATATTGTATATTTTTAAGGTTTACAGGCATTGCCCTTGATGACCCTATTGATAGAAAACTATCATTCCATGTGTACAGTCAGTATAAGAAATGGTGTACATTTCAAAATGTTTAAGTCACTTGAAGTTACTTTATTGAGGGAAGTAGGCTTTCGCCCTTGAGCTCCCTATTCATATGCAAAAATGTCAATATTATAAATGTTTACAGTGATATATTTTTATTTTTATTTTATTTAATTTTATTTATTTATTGCCAGTTTACAGGCAAGGTCAAAAAAATATACAGTAGAGGGTCAAGCTGACAGTGAAAAAAACTCCTGATCGTTGTTTCAGGTGTTTTCAGGAGAAAAAACTGCAGCTTATTGAGTAATTAAAGTTCTGGACAGGAACGCGTAAACAGAGGTGCCCGGTAAAGAACCTCTCCATTCAGTGTTACGGATCCGATATTCTGCACCAGCAGGTATTTCGGCGAGCGGCTGTTCGCTGTCAACTGAGAAATAAGCCGATTGAGGTCTGCAGAGCCAGTAATTTTTCCCCTCAGCATGAAGACCGGCACAGGATTCAGAGTCCATGAACGCCATCAGAACCGAAGAGAGCTTCAACAGAGTCAGCACCCAAAAGTTTTGGAAGGTGTCCTGAATGTAGAAAACTAGTGACAGTTCGCGTAAACAAGGGATAGCTTTGCTGAATTTTGATACTTCTAGGTAACTTATTCCAGATTGATATAGCGTTTACCGAAAAAAACTGTCGGTATCTAACTGTGCGTGCCAAAGGAAGAAATAAAAATACATCTCGATGACTGGTGCGCCGAGAGTGGTCGAGGTGCCTCAGAGATGTAAGGGGGTTAAATGTACGACTGTTTAGTAGTTTAAACAGTAAAAATAGTCCCTTCTGTAATCTGCGAAGCCACAGCGGGTCAAGGCTTGTAAGCTCACAGCGTTGGTGATAGGACAGGTTTCGGTGATCTGAATAGAAAACTCTTTTTGTAAAGAAGTGCTGGACTGATTCTATCTTCTTTCGTTCACTAGCGTGCAGAAGACTAAATAGAAACGAGCAATATTCCAGACTAGGCCTGACATACATTTTATAGAGGCTGATTCTAATTTTGACGGTTTTGAAATTTCTGAGAATAAACCCAGTAGTTTGGCGTGCTTTCGAGACAATCAGGGCGCAGTGCTCTGACAGATTAAGACTACTAGAATATGATATGCCCAGATCCTTTATAAGTCGGGGCACGTTTAGATCGTGACCGTCTATGCTTAGGTGGGGCTGATGGTTGTCGCCAATAACCATCACGGAGCACTTTTGCCAAGAAAGTGAGAGGCGCCATGTGCGACACCACTGAGCAAAGGCCTGAAGATCCGTTTTTAAGAGCTCAAGCACGATGTTGCGATCAACCGGTTTATATCGATAGGCAACTTTTAAATCGTCAGCGTACATAAAGGGCCTACCATACTGAAAACAATCAGGAACATCGTTGACAAAGAGGCAAAATAGAAGCGGGCCGAGCACGCTGCCCTGAATAACTCCGCTCCTCACATGCGTGGGGTTGGAGATAACATCAGAAATTTTAACCCGTTGTGCGCGAGCATTCAAATAGGAAAATATTAAGTTCAGAAGCTTGTTACCTATGCCGAAGGAGGCAAGTTTCAGCAGTAGGAGATCATGGTCAACACGATCAAAAGCCTTAGTGAAATCGAAGTAAACGGTGTAAATTGCAAAACCGCTGTCTCTAGATTGTAGCACATGATCAAAGAAAGAGAGCTGGCAAGTGTCACAAGACCTTTTTTCGAGAAAACCATGCTGAGCCGCATTAAGTAGGTTATTTTCTCTTAGGTGACACATCATCTTTTCTTTGATCAAGGACTCGAAGATCTTCGAGACTGCTGGTAGTGTATTTATTGGTCTAAAGTCGTCAAATGACGTAGGTCGGCCGGGTTTCGGAATGGGCAGTATGTGCGATTCCTTCCATAAAGTAGGGAAGGTTTCACTTTCAAGAGCAAGATTAAATATCTTATACAGAAGGGACGGAAATATATCGTTTGCATCCGCCTTTAGAACGCTAACCGGGACGCCATCTGGTCCTGGACTGTAAGATTGACGAAAACGCCGAATGGCTACGGTCACGTCCCAGAGGGTAAAAGTTATGGTTTCGAGGACGTTACCGGTCCAAACCCGGATGTTAGGAAAGGGCGCGACGGTATGTTCACTAAACGTTCTAGACAAGAAAGCATTGAAGCTATCAGCAGTCAACTTCGCGTCAGCTATTGGGTTTCCTAAAGCATCTCGAAGTACGGGGTGCTGCGTTTTTCTCTGCGTTTTGCAACATTTAACGAAGGGTTTTCGGCAAAGGTAACCTCATCGGCTTGTCGTTTTTCGTCAGACAGCCTCTTAGCCTCTTCAAAGATTTTCTGGATCACGGGCAGGACGGAGGTGTCGTTTTGTAGATGAAAACGACGGGAGAGTCTACGCAGTCTACGGCGGAATGATAAAGGGAGGTAGACTTCATCCTTGACATTAATTATTTTTGTACGGGGAACAAAACAAGAAATGAGTGGACCTAGAACTTTGAAAAAATATCAGTACAAACATTCACATCCGAACATACAAAGAAGTTAGTCCAGTCGTGGGAATTTAGGTGTGTTAGCAATTCCCTCATATTTGCTGATCTGAAATCACGAAAAAAGCTATATTTTTGGAAAACGTTTCAGCAGCCTCTAGTTCTAGTGTAGAAAGAACTATAGTATGATCAGAATTCCCAAGTGGATCTAAAGGTGACACTGACGATGGCTGACAACCTCTACAAAAAATAAGATCAAGTACGTTTGATCCTCGGGTGGGAAAATCAACTACCTGGTCCCACATGCCTATATCTATGGCCTCAAGTAGGTCTTCGAACTTTGCAGGACCGGAAGTTGGAAACCAGTGAACTTCAGGAAGATTGAAGTCACCTGCAATCAAGCAGTACTTCAGATTTAAGTCAGCTGCAGCGTGAAATGCCAGCGAGAGACAAAGATCGTAATCCTCGCTGGCATTGGGTGGGCGATAGACACTACCAACGAGTAAAGAGTAGTTATCTTTTTAGGACTACTCGGAGCCAACAGCTCTCCTCTACCGCGGTAAATTGGCAAAGTCCAATGGAAAAAAATGTAAGTGGTTGCCTAACATAGATACAGCTTCCTCCGCCACGGCCCTCGTGTCGATCCTTCCGAATGTAAGCGTAGCCTAGAATAGAGAGTTCGGAGTCGGATACACAGGTGTTGCCCATGTCTCTGTAACTATTACAATGTCCGGGCGGTGGATGAAAACCAAAGTCTGGAGCAAAGGCATCTTATTAAGCAGAGATCTGGCATTGAGGACGATTAGTTTAAGCGGGCACGTTTTTGGTTTCTGAAACGGGACAATTAGGCTGTCAGGGTGACTGCCTTCGGCCAGAGAAATGCTCTTTTCACTTGAACTATCTGTCCATCCCTTATTTTGAGATTCGCCTCGCCATTGGTCTTTCGTGTTTTCAGTTCTTTTATTAGCTGTCGCATTTTCATTCGCTCTTTCAACCCATATTCCGGTTGAAAAAAACACTTCAGAATGCGGACCCCGCAGGGTTGTTTTTCTCTGTAGCAGGAGCTGTGCCTGCGCTTCGTTTTCCAAGATGATTTTAAGAGGTCTTGGTCGAGGATTTGAATCGGGTGTAGACAGAGCCTTCCCTATTCTATATGCCTTGAGAATATGAATGGACTCGCCGTCCGTCAGCAGCGTTTTTGCATACAATTGAAGGAGTTCCAAGTCATGTTTAACTCGCTCCTTTGGAATAATTGAAGCTGACTCCGGGACACCTTTAATGACTACATTCTGTTTTCGACTCAATCGAGGGCCCGTTTGTAACTCAGATCTTTCAGCTGAGTGAGTACTGGTAACCAGCTCACTTTGCCTGATAGGTCCAGATGAGCCGGATGTTGGGCAGGCTAGAGCCAAGTCTCTGCACGACTTGTTCTTCTTAGACCTTTTCTTCTTTGGCTTTACAAACTCGCCAACCTCTTCAACATCGCATGTTGGTGCAACGTCTACCAGTGATGTAGCGATGGGCGGTAAAGCCAGATTAGTGCTGATGCTACCCGAACTAAGTACCGGTAGAGTGGCGCAAGGACTAGATGGGGCTCCCTTCGGAAGTAGCGAAATTTCCTCTGGTTTACCGGGTCCAGCAGTCGCGATATGTTTAATGTGACTTTTATGTAAGCTTGAAGAAGCTATAAATGAATACGAATTTTGCTTTGTTGTAGGTTTATTACGAACAGGAGCTTTTTTAGCAGTTGGGCAAGATATAGATTTTTTAAGTTATCTATTTCTTGTCTTAGATTCCTTATTTCCTGCTCCATCCCTGAGAATTTCTGCTGGAGGCTGAAACACCCCATACATGTTTCGTCTTCGTAAGCTACATTAGTTAAGCTTACTGAACTTTTACCCTGTTTAGCGGGAGGTGAACAAATAGCAGAATAACGATAGTTAAAATTATTTTCTGCTTGTCCATTAACTTGCTTAACAAGATCCCCTGCCAATATGGCCGAGTGGGTAGAGGCGCCGAGAGACGGTCCCAAGCAGCTTGGTCGTGGACCAATTTTTTGTGACAATAAACTTATGGAACTTGAGTTTTGCATGTTATAAATTGCCACAAAAATTAACAGAGAGTCAGCTGAGTTTTCAACAATAAGAATTTGAAAATATAAGGACTCAGCCTTTGGTTTGAGTCCCTTCCGCGATTGAGAGCAGATGCAGGGATCACACAGCCGGCGTGAGTTTCAGAAAGCAGCAAAGATCGAGGGTCCAAGTTGCAATTTACAAACTCAGAGGAATATAAAGACAATTCTTTAATAGATTTTCCAACACCGTGTCTTCTACACTGAGGTAGAGACTAAAAACTCGTAGGCTTGAGGTACTTGAAATTCGAAACCAATTTCAAACAACGCGCCGCGATGCCAAATGTAGGGTCATCGATATGTGTGGGCCGGGTGCAACCTGCCACTGTTTACACAATCTTCATTATATTGACAAAAGTTTCTCAGAAAATGAGTATCTAGTTTGAATTTAAATGCATCAACAGTTTCTGAAAGGACAACATCCTCAGGGAGTCCGTTCCATGCTCCAACGACCCTCTGCGAAAAGGCGTTCCGACGGACTTCCGTGTGGACAAACTTCCTCTGCAGTTTAAAGGGATGACCCCGCAGATGTTCCGTCCCAGCCAATTCGAAGAATTCAGCAAATTCTAGGGCACAATTGCGGCCTCTGACAATCCGGTAGGTTTGGATGAGGTCACCGCGTAGTTGCCTGTAATTTAGAGGAAACAAATCAAGCTCAACCAGTCTGGCTTCGTAAGGCAGATTACTAAGATTCTTGACCATCTTCGTAGCCCTCGCCTGCACTCGTTCCAGCTGTAGATAATCCTTCTTAAACCACGGACGCCAGGCCTGGATGGCATATTCCAAGTGAGATCGAACAAATACCCCGTAGGTTTTTCGGAAGAGTTCCTTTCAATCTGCACAAACCCACGTCTGAGCGCAAATAAGACCTGTGTAGCGCGTTTTGCTGCCTTTAAACACTGTGAAGATGGTTTAAGTGAGGAGTGTATTAGAACACCGAGGTCCTTCTGTTCCTCAACAATTGAAAGGGGCTGCCCATTGAGAATGTATTGGAAGGAATCATCCTTCTCACTGGTCCTTCTGGTACGCAGTCTAAGGACCACACACTTCCCAACGTTAAAATTTAAGAGCCAACGAGCAGACCAGCTGCTAAGACGGTTGAGATCCTCTTGAAGTGCGTGCATATCGAAATCAGATCTGATGACCCTCCAAAATTTAACATCATCTGCAAACATGATGGCGCTGCAATCCAGGCCGTCGACACAGTCGTTGATGTACACTAAGAAGAGTAACGGCCCTAATACCGAGCCTTGGGGGACACCACTTAGAACCGGAGTAGGTGTTGACTTCGAGGTATCGACGCACACAGTTTGCAATCTATCTGTAAGAAAGTCTGCGATCCATGTCAGATTTTCAGCTTGATTAAAAACGATTCCGCTTAAACCATATTAATGCACAAAATGAATGGAAAAAAGGTTGGATTTAGTTTGCAGCCAGACGAGAGGAACACATCCAGTCACTAGCTGGCGTAAAACTGACAGTTGAGCGGTCGTCAGTACTACTTAAGTGAAGGCATGCTTGCATGGGCATGTAATTTGTCGGGTTGGTTTGGATAGGTGTCATCTACGGAGAACTAGACTGCCAGCAATGCGCTTGAGGCTAAGTGTTGCAACAGGCACCCGAAGTGTAGTACTACAAAGGAAGTAACTTTGTTTCCTTTGTAGAGACCAGTTGGAAATACTTGGGAAACTAGTCGGTCGTATCTCTGTTTTCGGAAATTTATATGTCCTTGATAGTCAGTGTTAAGGGAGTTTATATCTTTTCCTTTATACTTCTTCTGAGGTATGTGGAGAGTAATTCGGGTTTTGTTTTGCTTGTTGTATATTGTATATTTTTAAGGGTTACAGGCATTGCCCTTGATGACCCTATTGATAAAAAACTATCATTCCATGTGTACAGTCAGTATAAAAAATGGTGTACATTTCAAAATGTTTGAGTCAAAGCATTACATAACTTCAAAAGCGTGTTCACATCTATAGGCAAAACATTGTGGAAGAAAATTAGAAACCAAAAGATTTTAAAAGTCTGGTTTTAGTAATCATGTTGCGAGAGTTATCTTTTGTCAAATTATATGTCATCAAGATCGTTTTTTCAAATCAGAAATGTTGTCAGAGGTAACCGTCTCACTTGGTAACGAGTTCCAAGCTCAAACCACTCGTTGGCAGACAAAAACTTTCTGAGGTTCAATCGCGTGCGTTCGCTATTGACCTTGTAGGGATGGCTACGCAGATGAGTTGTGCAGGCAAACTCGAAGAAATCCTCCGATCTCGGGGAGGAAGCATGGCTCCGGATAATCCGGAATGTCCAGAGTAGGCTACACCATCTTCGTTGCTCTCCGTTGTACCTGTTTGAGTAGGTCAACATCGTTCTTCATCCACGGTATACAGGCTGGTATTCCGTTATCTAAGTGCGGTATCACGAAGATGCCATATACTTTTCCGAAGAGATCCGGGAGAATATTTTAAACACACGTAAGATCCAATGCAGTGTACATGTTGCCTTCTGTACTGCTCTCTTGCAGTGTTCTGAGGGCATCAAATTTGCAGTTGTCCACATGCCCAGATCTTTGTGTGTTTCTACCTCTTTTAATGCAGTGCCATTAATAAAGTACTAATGTTTCAGCGATATTTTTCGACCGGCGATTATGTGTAGGATCACGCACTTGGATACATTCAACTTAAGCAGCCATCTAGCCGACCAGGCACTTATTTTCTCGATATTCGACTGTAACTCTTTTGCGTCATCAGCGTAGCTAACTTCAGTACATATTTTTATATCATCTGCAAACATGACAGCTTGACAATCTAGGTCATTGAGACAGTCGGTAACGTAGATTATGAAGAGTAGGGGGCCCAAAACAGAACCTTGTGGAACACCACTTTCGACTTTTGCCCATTTCGAGCTAGAGTTTCCAACAACAACTCTCTGTACTCTGAAAGACAAGAAACTCTTGATCCAATAGAAACGTTTTCCACGAATTCCGACGTTCCAAATCTTCTGCAAAAGAAGCCCGTGTGGTACACTATCAAAGGCCTTTTTGAAGTCAAAAAATACAACATCTACTGCATGACCCTAATCTGCTGCCTTTGTCCATTTCTCGTGCGACTGAAGGGCGTTCGTGAAACAGGAACGTCCTGGACGGAAGCCGTGTTGGATATCACAAAGGATTTGATTGTTTTCCAGATAAAGCATTAAGTGCCTCTTGATAATACGCTCCATTATTTTACACGCTATGCAAGTTAAACTGACAAGGCGGTAATTTTCACAGTACAGTCGTGAACCTCCTTTATAGATCGGGGCGATAAATGCACACTTCCATTCTACCGGGAGTTTGCTTTCTTCAGAGGACTTTTGGAATATGATGGACAACGGTAAATACAGTTCATCAGCCAGTTCTCTAAGTGCTAATGCAGGAATTCTATCCGGCCTAGGCGACTTGGCAGGCTTTATACGAAGTAATTCGGTTCTAACTATAGTCGGTGAAAAGTCAAGGTCTAGGTCTTCAGTTGTGGATGAGGAGGAGGTGGATGAGGAAGGAAAAGGAGGGGTATACATTGTTTGACAAACTGTTGGAACAGCAGCAAAATTAGTAGGCTCTCGGGTGAAGACGGTCTGAAATAATTTTGAAAGAAGGGATGCTTTAACCTGATCGTCGGTCTCCAGTTTTCCGTCTGCAGACCTAAGGGCAGGAATCATTTCTTGAATTCTCTTTGTACTTCGTATGTAGCCATATAGCATTTTGGGGTGTTCCAACGATTTTTGCCGTATGTTAGTTCGAAATCCTCCGCAGCTTAGAAGCCTCAAATTTACAATCGTTGCGTTGCTGCTTATATTCCCGTAAGTGAGTATCGGAGCCGGTTTGTCTGTAACGCTTCCAGAAGCGATTTCATTTTTAAAAGAGACCTGCAAGTTTGCGTTTATCCACTTTGGGCGGTTTGTGGTTGTCTTTCTCCTGAGAGGACTGTTGAGGTAAACAATCTTTTTCAAAAACGAGCTCAATGTCGCTCAATCTTTATTGGTTCCACCATTTAGTTCTGTTTCCCAGGATATCTCTGAAATTTGTCTTCTCATAAATGAAAAGTCTCCCTTCCAAATTTTTCTTTCCCAAGTATCGGGTAAATTTGGTTTGGAAAACAGTGAGTACTCGAAGCACAGCGTAATGTGGTCACTTGAACCTAATGGCGGTCGATCCTCTAGGTCAAGCCCATTGTCCTCATCTGGTGTAAAAATCAGGTCAAGACAGTTTGACTGTTGTCCTTCTCTTGTCCGTGTTGAAGGTGACGTTCTGACAGAGAAATTTGTCTGTTGCCCATTGCAATAGTTTGTGGTTGAAGTTATCTGGCATTCCCTGTGCAGTCCATGTTTTCCAGTCAATACCAGGAGCGTTAAAATCCCCAACAATGAGGACATCTTTCTTCTCGCTGGCTTTGTAGAGTTCCATTATGAGAATGAGATCCTGATCGGAAGTCTGATAAGGTGAAAGGTACACAACCGATATCGTCAGTGGTCTGGAATACTTAGCAGATATAGTAACGCTTAGGACTTCCACATCGCGTAATAGAATGTGTATGTCAGCAATAGCGGTCAGCTTGCGAGTGACATAAACTATGACTCCTCCTCCTCGACTTGGTCTATCTCTCCTGAAGTGCTGATATTCTCTGAGTGATATTTCAGAATCAGTCATGTCTGAAGTGAGCCACGTTTCAGTGAAAGCCAAAACGTCTGGTTTAATTTCCTCCACTACGTTTCTAAGGTCATCCAGCTTGTTGAACAGGCTTTGTACATTTGCAGAGATGAATTTCAATGCTCGATGTGTCGGGGAGACCCAGCTTTCAGTGTTACAGGTTTTGACTGCAGGAAGGACACATTTATCTGGTCTATTTGACCGTCTTTGATTTTCAGCCATTTCTCCTCTCTGCCAATTCTCTCCCTCAATTCTCTTCGTAGTTCCCTCATTTTCAACCGTTTCCTCGGCTCTTAGTCCGGCTGAAAAAAACACTTGTTTATGCGATCCCCGTAAGGTCATTTTTCCTTCTAACAGAAGAGAAGCCTGGGTTAAGTTTGCCAAAAATAATTTTTCGAGGCCTTGGGGATAGTTTCATGTCGCGGCTGGGGTCTGCTTAGCCTAGTCGGAAAGCTTTTTGCGCGGTGTAAATTTCCCCTTTCTTCAGGACTGCACTGGCATATTAAGAAAGAAGATCAAGATCGTGTGTCACTCATTACTTAGCAATGCAGGACGTGGATTCTGGGACACCCCGTATTACGATATTTCGCTTACGGTTTATGGCTGAGGTCCTAATTTGCCCGCCCACGCTAGGGTGGGAGTTCACAGAAGTGGCGTTACTCGTGGATGCTTGCACTTCAACATGAGACTGCTTTTGTCTGACGCTGGGCTTCTGTGACTTACACTTTTGGATGAAATAGTACCTTTGTCTTCCGAAACTCGTTTCTTCATTTTCGGGGATCCCTGCCGGTTGCCCTCTTTCCTTTCTGGAGACTGTTTAACGGCTAAACCGAGCTTCGTGGACGTAGCGCCATCATCCTTGTTGGATGTGATGGCTACGGAAGCTGTGCATGCGTATGTGCATTTGCCTCTCTCATGTTCCCCGTTAGGGACTGTTTGTGCTACGGGAAAATGTGAGGAGGTTTCTTCAACTTCTGTATCTCCATCTTCATCCCTTTCATATCCTTTTCAATCTCCGAAATTTTTTGAAAGAAGTTTAAAGCATATCGCACACGCTTCGTCCTCGTGATTGACATCCAAAAAACTTATCAAACTCTTGGCCCGTTTGGCGGGAGGTGACTTCAAGGAAATATTCCTGGAATTGAGATCATTCGTATTATGATAAGTGTTTATGTCCTCATTTAAATTTAAATCAGCGAGTTCGTCGTGGGGCGATAGCTCAGTGGTATCACCGTCGTTTCCGGCACATTGGTCCCTTGGTTTGATCCTCGGCGGTACCACGTATTTTGCACGATTCCCGAAGGGTATATTTTTAACTTCCATGATAGATCGCAGAAACGATGTATGGCGAGTATTTACCGCAATAAGAGCAAAAAATGCACCTAATTGTTCAAAAACGCTTTTTAAAAAACTGGAAATGGTATGCAAAATATGCAAGAACGACTCAGCCGTTCGGAGATGTCAAAGGTCCTGGATAACATCAGATCTTCACGAGGTTGTACACGATTGGTTCCCTGAGTTGCTATTAGTTTTTATTGGTGCAGAGGCTGTTGTAACGAAATATTTTCAAATTCCCGACGCGTTTTCACGATCATCCTTCGCAGTTTGGTTTACTGCGGCTTCTAGTGGTTAAGTCATGCAGTATATTCTCTACAGAGTATATATTGTTCGTTTACCTGACGAGCCCCTTCATCTGCTTTAAATTCGTCGCTGGGCTGTGATTGTCCATGAGCGTCAGGAGGACATTTTCAAACAACTCTTAATATTCATTCGTATTTCTCACAAACATTAAGCTCCTGTCGGGTACGATAAATACGCACTTATCTGACTGACGCAAGATCGCAAAGTGTTACGTTGTTTGGTGAGGTGTATGCCAAACGGAGAATAGCAAATAATCTAATATAAGCTCCGCATGCTCCATTCGGCTGAGCATGGACATGATGGTGACTTCAATGATGCTGTTTGATCTATTCGTAAATAATAAATCCTGACAGTTAGTTCATTGCCCTTCATGTTTTCTTGTTGAAAACGTGGCCTGTTGTGCAAGGAGTGCCATTGGTGCTTAATATCAAAACGGGCGATACGTTTGAATGATGTTCCATTTACTCCTTTGTTGCATAAGAGTCATTAAAAGGTACCCCGTTAGATATACTGGAGTCTATCTCTAATTGCTCCAATAAATGAGTATCGGTAGTTTTGTTTGTGCTCGGTCCATAGACATTGCGTACATGGAGATCCATGGAGTTAGTAGCCTTAATTTGGAATATGTTTATTGGTATAAAATTTCTTGGGCGCCGTTAATAATAATAATAATAGTTGTATTTAATGCCGGTTTACAGGCATTGTCAGATGAAATATTCAGTGGGAATCAGAAACCAGAAAACAGAAAAAACCCAAAAAATACATCCTTTCCGGAATAATAGCTTCCACGCTGTATGTTTATCTGGTGGGCTTCTCTGACACGATCAGAATTTCTTTTATATTATTATCCCACCACCGTGGCGGTTTTCTCAATTCCATCTAAATAGTTGTTATCCAGACAATGCTTTTTCACAAACAGAAATAATGCCAAACAGCTAGGTTTCGGTTACTCCTGGCACACTTGGATGCAGTTCGGTATATAACGTTTTACTACATTAAGTATAAATAAATAGGTTTATTCCTTGGGCACTTCTTTGGCGCTGTCAAATGGGTACTATGTGATATTCCACACTTCAATATTGCTTTCTACTAACTGCTTATTGGTAAACGAACTATCCAAATATTTTTTGTGATTGCTGTACTCAAATTCATTGATCTCCACGTTTCTTTGTTCATTATTCTGGTCCTCTTTCAAACCGGCTAATACGCGTTGTTGTTATTCACAAAAAATACTCGTCCAACCACCTGCAATCCATTTCCACCTGCCAGTTTTTCTACTTCCTTGTTAATTCTATGGCGTTGATATTGTGGCACATTGGTATAGTAAGCAAGGCCTTAGCTGCTACGACCCTCTGGTCCGGTTCGGTTTGAGAACAGAAGAAATGCGCGTCAGTTGGGGGAAGAGTGTAGTCTGTACAGAACTATTGGAGACAAAGTTGTATGAAGTTGGCTGCTGTACCAATTGGCGTCCACAGCCACGTGCCAGCCTGACAGGCCATTAACTAGTTTGGGCATCCTTTATTGGCAAGAACCAGATAGCCATTAGTTCACACATGTAAATAGTCGCAAGACGTTCAGAGTTGTTACATGCACCCGGAGTTGAATCACTTCATTCCGTCTCTGGAGCAAAATAAGACCTTGTCGACTGTTGTCTGCTCGCCCACCAAGACAATTCATGCTACCATCCTCGGAGTATAGGCATTTCAATGTTAAACCCCGACTAAGCTTTGTACTTCATTACGATAGTGAACAGCATCTGTTCACAAATTATTTGTTTCACTAAGTGTGGGATGTTGGACACGCTACTGGTTTGGGATAACGACTGCAAGTTAAGGATTGAACTGAACATGAGTGTGTAACTGTGGTACCATGCATTCCAACCCAATATCAAGAAAATGAGGAAATTCGTCTGAATGAGTATATTTTCTCTTGAATTTCAAATTCGATAGCATACCCAGTCTTCAGACCCAATTGGTTCGGCACAGGCATATTGGCTCTCCCGTATTGCAGGTTGACCTCTCGCAAATTTCCACCGGGTGGTGGTTACTGTTAGAGGTAGGTTCATAGGCGTTTAAGCTAATAAACTTGAATAGGTACCCCGTAAAATTTAGCGCGAGGTCACCTGTAGTACTGGGGGCGTCCGATGGACACAATGAAAGAGGGGGTGAAATAATCGCATGCACTTTAACACCTACACATAACCCATACACTTTAACCCATGCACTAAAATCCCACCTCCCACTCAACACGTACACTCAAATCTCACTATATACATCACCATACTTTCCAACATACCACACATTTCCCTTCCATTAGCCCATCAAACAATCGAAACAGTTTTAGAAATCAGTTTTTTCACAACAGCTGGCTTCTTCCCTATTCGATATCATAAGTATCACCTTTATTAATGCGAGATCGATAGTACCTAAAACACTACAACTTAGGACATTTTATGAAGCCTATAATACAGATATTGCTTGTTAAACGGAAACATGGGTTAATGAATTCACATCGAATGATTCGTTATTTGTTCCAAACCACAATTTCTATCGACAAGACCGCATTAATAAACGAGGCTGCGGTTGTATGATATACATAAAAAATACCATTGGACAAAGGGCTTTCGATGTTTCACACGACAATTTCCCTGGCAAAGCATGCGTTGCCATATTAAAATCCCTGTCGCACAAAAATATACTTATTGGATGTCTCTACACTCCTCCAGAATTAAGTAATGATGACACTAGCCTGACCAATCTAAAAGATACCATATCAAATATTCCATTTGAATAAAAGATAATTGCGGATGATCTAAACCACCCTGAAATAAACTGAGCTAAACTATCAGCCACCACCAGACATTATGAACTCTTATCATCAATTGTCTTTCATAACTGGACACAAATAATCAATAAACTGACCCGAGGAAACAACATACTAGACATTCTTCTCACAAATGATATCTGGCCCCTACGCATTACGACAGCATAACCTTTGAAATTGATCATTAGGCAATTATAAAAATGCTCCCTCGTAACATAAAAGTAACATCAGATTCTAGTTACATTTACATAAATCAACAAAAACTCGACTGACTATATCAACAACTATGTAAAGTCACCAGATTGGAGTTCATATCTTCTAACGACGTCCGCGACGGAAGCTATTTACCTTTTATACTCTACCATTTTTTATAATTCGAGGTCGTGTGCAAATAACCACCAATTATTTGCTCTCCAACTTGGACAATTTGATCTTCGTTACCACTTCACTAGGACTGATCCGGACAATACTGTTTCAACTGCATGTACTTACTTGCTTCCTGCTCATCTGGAATTCTTTTTGTGCCGAAATTCGTCATAAAACGGATCAAATTGGAATTTGTTTATCATCTTAGCAAAGACAGAGAGACTGCATACAGACTGCAATTGTGTTAGCCCTTCCTGATCTGAATTGCTATCATCCTTACAGGCAGCAGTTTTTCTCCTGAATAACATGAAAATAGGAAAAACACATATAATGATATATATTCAGGGAGTTTCACTGCCAGCCTCTACCCACTGAATATTTCACCTGACAATGCCTGTAAACCGGTATTAAATACAACTATTATTATTATTATTATCTTATTCAAGTTGACTGCGCAGGCTCTGCACCAATAAAAAAACTGAGAACCACTCAGGGAACCAAACGTGTACAACCTCGTGAAGATCTGAAGTTATCCAGGACCTTCGATATCTCCGAACGGCTGAGTCGTTCCTGAATATCCTTCATACCGTTTATAGTATTTTTTTTCAAAACCGTTTTTTTGAACAAGTATAAACATTTTTTTGCTCATATTGCATTAAATACTCGCCATACTCCAAAGCCAGTCGGAAATTTTTCGTTATACGCTCAAAGGAGAACATACTTTTTCGCAGTGTTTTTAACATTTATGGACTCAAAACAATTGTTTGCTAGCAACAGAACCAGTCACGGAACTTCCTTTAAAGGAAAGCCTGTTGAGCTGGCTTCGACATCCACGACTGGCACTCCATCAGTTTATACTTGTAACCAAAAACCAGCAAAGCGCGCAAAAAGCGTAATGGCAGCCAAATCCGTTGGCTACGAGGACGAATCTTGCGTTGGATGTTCTTATATTTTTACTAAGAGTTCAAAACTGAAAAATGAGCTTGCAGACTTAAGGAAGCTCTTGCAAGATAACATTACTCGACGAAATACGCTTAGCAATATTCCAGTTAAAAAGGCAGTGACTAAAGCACGAAAAGTATCAAAAAAACTACAACTGGTTACAGCTCACAATGTTCGGACGCGATTACCCATAACGACCGGATAACAGGAGCACAGTCTCTGAATCCTACGGACGACGACCAGAGCAAACCACAAATCTCATCCTGCTATCTTGGGTGTTATAAAGAGCCCGTAGTTGAATCCGAAGAAACAAACGCGTGGCAAGCTGCAATGGGGAAAACACCACAACAGGAGGACAAAGTCACAATCAACTCTGATGGATTCATTGAAGCCTTCAGATGAGAGTTTGGTCAGAGGTAGACTTAATCCCAACGAGAGCTCTGTAAACCGTTCTCGTGCCCCTAAGGAGAACTCAAGAGGAAGCAGCAATAATGAAGAAAGCAGTAAACTACTGAACATTACCAAAAACTAAGCTAAACAGTGAAGGGCTGGCACACTGTGATGGATGCCGAGGACTCACAACCAGAGTTTTGAGATTAGAAGGAGACCTCGATCTCCTATCGGAAATAATATCAGTCCTCATAAAACATAATAAAAATTAACTCGCCGAAACACGATGCGAAATGAGCCGAAAAACATCAGCAAGCTTGAACATAATCATCACAAGGAAACGGTAGAAGTCAATAGGCAAAACATTAAGCGCAACAAAAAGAGAAAAAAAGAACAAAGTCATTAGAACAAACCTCTGAGTCAGTTGAAATACAGATGACCAGAAAGAAAAATAAGCGAGGAGGAAATTATGTCTTGCGTTTCCCCAGGTTCGGGAAATCTAATGCACATAGAATCCGACTGCACAAAAAGTAAATCAGCGATCGACGGTCTCTGAAAAAGTCGAAAAACAGTAATCGTAAGGTTTTCTTCACTGCCACGGACGAGCGACAGCAGCATGCTCTTTTACATGTCCATCGAACAACAATGAAGCAGGGCATGGTAACCAGCAAAGTAATGGCGGAAAAAGTGGCCTACGACTTATCGACAGACCTGGATGCCATAAACCAAAAATGCAGGTTTCCCGGGTGCTATTCGTGCAAAACGCATTGTCAGGAGAACTCACGCAGTTTGAAAAGGTCCATAGAGATGTCTGCAAATGAACCAACAGGCTCACCGATGAAGACAAATTTGAACACAGTATTAAAGACTGTATCAAAGGGTATGATTCAACCTTCAATCACTAAAAAGAAAGCAGGATGCAGAAACGAGTTTTTTCCCTGACAGATCATTTTGTCTGGTAGTTCAGGGAGTCTCAGAGGCTACTGGGGAAACGCCAAAAAGAAAGGGTAAAACAGGATCTGCTGACATTCCAAAAATTTATTGAATGATACGCAAGAAACTGGTGTGACAGTCGACATCAAAAAGATCTTTCGATTGGGGCCTCTCGTTACAAAATGAAACGCATGAGGTTCGACCAAGACCATTAAAAGTCGTTTTGGGGAGCAAACAGCAGGTAGATCTATTGCTCTCTCGAAAGTCCCAACTACGAAAGAATCATCGTGGAGTTTTTTTCAGCCGGATTACTCTCCCACCGATCGGATGAAAAATGAGGACACTGGTAGCAGAATTGAAAAGACGTCAATACGAGGGGGAACAAAACTTGAAAATTGTAGACAACAAAAATAGTCAAAACGGTGCGCTCGTTTTTTTATGGGAACATCCGGTGAAATTGACGGCAACCACGCCGGTCAAAAAAGCCCTACCAAATGCCTATAGATTTGAACCCAGACAGGAGACTGGATATATCTTGTGAAATATCCAGCAAAAATCGCCATGTGGAAGAAAGAACCAAAAATATTCAGAAATCGAGGACAAGAAACAAGATTAAAAATGATGTACACAAATGTGCAGAGTCTATTGAACAAAATGGATGAAATTAAACTGGTCGTGGACCATTTACAACCTGACTTCATAGCTCTAACTGAAACATGGTTAAATGAACAAATCGCAGACACAGAAGTCCGAATAGACGGTTTTCAGCTTATCCGCATGGATAGAAACGGACGTAGGGGTGGTGGAATCGCAATGTTTATACGAGAAGGCATTGACTTCATTCCGGATGGGCCCTCGCCAAATAGGATCTCGTCTTGCGAAATACTTTGTTGTAAACTGAAAGTCCCAAAACCAACCAGACCTCCATATTGCCGTGGTATATCGACCCCCAGGACAGCGAACGGACACGGACGAAGCACTCATCACAGAGGTAAAGCAAATCTGCCGTAGCAAACATTTATTAATACTTGGAGATTTCAACGCTCCCGATATCGATTGGGTGTCAATGTACTGCTCGCGATCGGAAAATTCATTCGAACAGAAATTACTTCAGTTGGTAAATGACGAGTTTCTTACCCAACATGTCACAATGAAGACGCGGTTCCGAAATGGGCAGCAGTCAAGCTGTTTGGATCTAATCATTAGTAGAGACGACAATTGCATCCTTGCATTTAAGTTCTTACGTGCCGCTTGGACGAAGTGATCATTGTGTTCTTGCTTGGGAGTACAGTCATTTTTCTGTACCCAAACGTCGTGCAGTTAGGCAGAGAAATGTATGGAAAGGGATTATCCCAAAAATGAAAGAATTACTGAATGGGATAGACTGGAGCCCTGCACATGTACCTGACCCTAATGCTGCCTGGTTCTTCATTAGTAAATTGATTCACCAATTGGTAGAGAAATTCTGCCCACTTAAAAGGCGATCATGCGTCTCCCGACCCGAGTGGGTGACATCGGAAATAAAAAAAGGAATCTCAAGAAGAAAAGAAGACTGTGGAGAACATATGCCAGATATCAACAACCCGAACATTTTTCCGCTTTTAAGAAACAGCGAAATCGGTGTCGGAATCTTCTGAGAAAAAGAAAGATCAGCCTTTGAGTCAGAAATAGTCAAAGACATACCAAGAAATTCGAAAAGGTTTTATGCTTACGTTAATAAGGCAAAACGAAATCGCGACTGCATTCCTTGTCTTAAAGACAATCAGGGAAACAGGTTAACTGATAACTCTGATAAGACCTGCCTCTTATCCAATTTCTTTATGTCCGTGTATACCGAGGAACCATTTTTTTGACGAGGATGAATACTACAGTACTGCCACATCTACAAACAAAAATAAGCACGGTGTCGTTCCCAATGGACACAGTAAGAAAAAAACTCTGAAACAGCTACAGCCCACTAAATCACCTGGCCCAGATGGTATATCCGCAAAAGTTCTCAATGAACTCACAGAACAGCTGGCCTCTCCGCTCTCCAAGATATTTGAAAGTTCGATGGAGGCGGGGGCTCTGCCTACCGAGTGGAAGATAGCCAACATAACCCCCATCTATAAAGGAGGAGAGAGGACATCACCAAACAGTTTCCGACCAGTCAGCCTCACAAGTATCTGTTGCAAAAATGATGGAGAAGATAATCAAAAACGGAACTGATGAGGCATCTTGAAGAGAATAACTTGCTTAGTTCATATCAACATGGATTTCGAAGTGGTCGATCCTGCCTCACAAACTTGCTCACATCCATGGAAAGTTGGACAAAAATCATTAGAAATGGGTTTGTCAGTCGATGCGGTCTACATTGACTTTAGCAAAGCCTTTGACAGGGTTCCACACAAACGTCTGATCTTTAAGCTCCGTCAAATGGGTGTGACTGGCAACCTACTCAAATGGTTGGCCGACTTTCTCACAGACAGGCGCCAGCGTGTTTGTATCGGAGACACCAAGTCTCACTGGGAAACCGTTCACAGTGGAGTTCCGCAGGGCAGCGTTCTGGGTCCCATTTTGTTTCTGATATACGTAAACGACTGCCTGGATTGTCTGACATGCGAGAAGGTAATGTTCGCTGACGATTTGAAGTTATGGAACTCGATTGAAAAAACCGGAGGATGCGCGAAAATTACAACAAAACTTAGATCGCTTGCAAACATGGTGTGATGAGTGGCTGCTGAACCTTAATCTTAACAAATGCCAAATAATCCGACTGCGGTCTAGTTCCAGAAGGCTGATTAGGTTTGAATACCAGTACTCCATCAGTGGTCACCAACTCCAGGAGGTAAATATTCTAAAGGACTTGGGTATATGGATAACACCAACTCTCAAACCATCGTCGCACTGTGCGAATATCGCAAAGAAAGCTATGTGTATCTTAGGCGCAATCAGGAGGTCCTTCGTTAATTTTGACGGAGAGCTTTTTGGGCGCGTGTTTGGAACATTTATCCGGCCGGTGTTGGAATATTGCGTTCAGGCGTGGCGCCCTTGGACGAAACATGACTACGCTCTGCTGGAGAAAGTTCAACGGAGGGCAACGAAACTAGTCAGCGGATTGGAATGCCTACCCTATGAGGGCCGCCTAGAAAGACTTAAAATTTTTCCTCTCTTATAGGCAATACAGAGGGGATATGATCTTAGTCTTCAAACTGGTCAGAGGAGTTGATTGTGCTCTTCAGATGGCCAACTTTTTGAATTGGCAAACATGACAAGTCTCCGAGGTCACCAATACAAACTGAAAAAGAAATCACGCCAAACTTGAAGTACGGGCCAACTTCTTTCCCAACGGGTGATTGACGAATGGAACAAACTGCCAGCCTCAGTTGTTCAGGCTGAAAGCGTTGAAATGTTTAAAAGAAGACTTGATGCATTTTTACTTGATGAACATATATTTAGTCGACAGCAATGATTGATATACTAAAACGACTATCGCCATGTAACATTTGCTTGTTTTTGCTAGCGTCTATCTGTAAATAGGGTTTTCAAAGGCTCTGCCCTATCTCCCTAATATATACTGAATTATACTGAATTATACTCGCCATACTCCAAAGCCAGTCGGAAATTTTCGTTATACGCTCAAAGGAGAACATACTTTTTCGCAGTGTTTTAACATTTATGGACTCAAAACAATTGTTTGCTAGCAACAGAACCAGTCACGGAACTTCCTTTAAAGGAAAGCCTGTTGAGCTGGCTTCGACATCCACGACTGGCACTCCATCAGTTTATACTTGTAACCAAAAACCAGCAAAGCGCGCAAAAAGCGTAATGGCAGCCAAATCCGTTGGCTACGAGGACGAATCTTGCGTTGGATGTTCTTATATTTTACTAAGAGTTCAAAACTGGAAAATGAGCTTGCAGACTTAAGGAAGCTCTTGCAAGATAACATTACTCGACGAAATACGCTTAGCAATATTCCAGTTAAAAAGGCAGTGACTAAAGCACGAAAAGTATCAAAAACTACAACTGGTTACAGCTCACAATGTTCGGACGCGATTACCCATAACGACCGGATAACAGGAGCACAGTCTCTGAATCCTACGGACGACGACCAGAGCAAACCACAAATCTCATCCTGCTATCTTGGGTGTTATAAAGAGCCCGTAGTTGAATCCGAAGAAACAAACGCGTGGCAAGCTGCAATGGGGAAACACCACAACAGGAGGACAAAGTCACAATCAACTCTGATGGATTCATTGAAGCCTTCAGATGAGAGTTTGGTCAGAGGTAGACTTAATCCCAACGAGAGCTCTGTAAACCGTTCTCGTGCCCCTAAGGAGAACTCAGGAGGAAGCGAAAATTCCAAGTACCAGGATCGACAACAGTGTTTAGTTATTCAGGGTTTGCACGAGTCAACTGCAGTCCGACCAGAAGACCGTGTCACCGAAGACCTTGCTTCGTTTAATGGCCTCCTAAACCAGTTGCTCCCACCGGGCGTGGAAGTAAAAGTTATTAAAGCATTCCGGATCGGCAAAAAGTCTGAAGACAGCCTAGGAACGCCGCGACCGCGACCGCTGAAAATAATGCTAGAGAGCAAAGACCAAATCAAGGCGATCCTATCCAAAAAAACTAACCTACGTCACTCGCATAAAGAGGTTTTTTTCAACCGGACTACTCCCCTGCGGAAAGGCTGAAACGCCGGGAACTTGTCTTGGAACTACAATCAAGACTGAAGGCTGGCGAACACAATCTGGCTATTTTCAAGGGGAAGGTAGTTCAAAAGAATACGAATTTTCCATTGAACCAACCGATTGTTCTGAGGACAACGGCAGCCACCTCACTAACGCCAAAACCATCAGGGAACCAATTGCCCAAAGAGATGTCAGAACTGATTCCGTAACGCCCAGCGTTCTCACTAAAGAAACCAGAGTTACCGAAAAATCATCACGAAACGGAAAAAGACATACGACCTTGACGTTAGAGGAGACGCAGTTGGGCCCATAAAATTGACAAACGCAACAGGAAATTTGGTTGGCGCAAAATTGAAGTGCTTGTATACAAATGCGCAAAGCCTTTTATCAAAACTTGATGAGTTAAAAATTTGCCTTGCCGAAGTATCTCCGGATGTGATAGCAGTAACCGAAACCTGGCTGTCGGGCAGTATTCTAGATAGCGAAATAACATTGTCTGGGTACCAAATATATCGGAGGGACAGAGAAAACCGACAGGGTGGTGGAATAATTGTGTATGTGAAAGACGTGCTAATAGTGTCTGACAAGACGAGCAAGTTTGCGTGCAGCACTGAAGCCATATGGTTGAACATCAAGGCTCTTGGCTCTCCATGTCTAGATGTCCTCATTGTCTATCGGCCACCTAGGATAGACCGAGTCGCGGACACCCACTTGTTGGAACAATTAGAAAAAGTTCTCCAGTAGACCTAATGTAATGATTATGGGTGACTTCAACGCACCAGGAATTAACTGGAGCACTGTTCAATCATCATGCCCGAAATCAACTTTTGATTATGTTTTTCTGCAAAAGACCTTGAATGCACTCCTCACACAGCATGTCCCTTTCCCCACCAGAACACGTGAAGGACAAAGGGCTAACTGTCTTGACCTGGTTTTCACGAAAACATCAGGCAGCATTGACGAGATTATTTCAATGCCTCCGCTCGGTCGTAGTGATCACGTGGTGCTTATATGGGACTACTCCTTATTCTCCGTTGCCCCTGCTATAGAGGAAAAACGGCGTAACGTTTGGCGAGGAAACTTTCATCAGATGCGAGCAGATATAACACACATCAACTGGACCTCAATATTTTCGAGCACCGTAAACGAAGATTGGGAGTCTTTCCGAAATGTTCTTCTGCAACTTATTGACAACCACTGCCCGCTAACGAGTGTCCATCACAGCAAGCGTCCTGGGTGGCTAGACAGCAACTTAAAAAGGGAAATAAACAGGAAGCACAAGTTGTGGAGAAAATATTGCGAGTCTAATCAAGTCGCCTATTTTAATAAGTATAAAACACAGAGAAACAAAATGAGAAGCCTTATTCTTACAAACGCGAAGAGAATTTGAGAAGACTTTGCTGCAAAAAGGCAACGCAGAATCCAAAGTTAGTCTACAGTTACCTCCGTAGATGTACAAGGAATAAACATCAAATACCGCTGATTAAGACTGCCGTGGGCGTCGAAATTTCTGAAAACAGGGAAAAAAGCCGAGTACTTTTCACAGTTCTACCGCTCAGTCTTCACAAACGAGGCAAGGTTCCTTCGTCCCTCAGTGGATAACCCGCCGACTGCAAGCATTAGCCACATACTATTCTCAGAATTTCTGATCCAAAAGGAATTAAAAGAACTAAAAGAGTCGAAATCCCCAGGACCAGACGAGCTTCCACCCAAGCTTCTGAAAGAACTCGCCAATGAACTTTCCGCACCTTTGTCAGTGCTCTTTCAAAAGTCCTTTGACTCCGGAACACTTCCTTTCGATTGGAAGCTGGCACATATAACTCCCTTGTACAAAAGCGGTAGCCGGGCGTCAGTGACAAAACTACAGGCCCATAAGCTTAACATGCATCCTTGGCAAGATTATGGAAAGGATCATCAAGAGCGAATTGGTGAAATTCCTAGAGACTCATAATTTGTTATCAAGCTGTCAACACGGGTTCAGAAAAGGAAGATCATGCACAACGAATTTGCTGTATTCGATCCAGAGGTGGACCCAAGCACTTGAAGATAGACACGCGGTTCACATTGCCTTCATTGACTTTCAAAAGGCCTTCGATACTGTGCCGCACGAGAGACTGCTTTACAAGCTAGAAAGAATTGGAATCAGAGGTAACCTCCTCAAGTGGATCGAAAACTTCCTCGTGGGTCGGCGCCAGGTTGTGTGCATCGGCCAAGAGAGGTCAAGTTCTGCTGCGGTCGAGAGTGGGGTTCCTCAGGGTTCAGTACTAGGGCCAATACTGTTTTTAATATACGTGAACGATTGTGTCAGGAATCTCGACTGTGAAGCAGCAATGTTTGCCGACGACATTAAAATCTGGAATGTAATCCAGAGCCCTGCTGACGAAGATAAACTGCAGATCAACCTAACTCGGTTGGAGGAGTGGTCGAATCATTGGCTTTTGCGGTTCAACGTCGATAAGTGTACAATACTTCGCTTAGGCAACCCGTCTGGATCTGCCGAAAGTAGAAGTTACTTTCTCAACGGTGAAGCCTTAAAAGACGTGGAAACCCAAAAGGACCTTGGTGTGCTGATGACCACCACCTTAAAACCATCGTCTCACTGCTCGAAAGTGGCGAAGAGGGCAATTTCGGTGTTGCATGCCATCAGACGAGCCTTTTTGGATTTCGATGAAGATCTTTTTGCTAAGACCTTTGAAATGAGCAAGGTCAACGGCGGTTGGTTCAAATTTGAAGATAAGTGAATTCTCAAATTTTCAACTGATTTCTACGTTTCCTGTAGAAAATATTAGCTTAATTATTGACAATTAATTGTATTTCTACCTCATCATCAGCTGCACATACCTGCAGTTATTGCAATTGCAAAAGGGAGAAATATAGAGTTTTTAAACTTTTTCACCCTACATAGCCTCATTAAAGTTCTCGCAGATTTACGTCAAAACGACGGAATCTAAAGGCTAATTCTAGAAATAAAGATGAAAATTTGTAAGTTTACCTTATTTCCAGCGAAGAATAATTTGTAGTAACTGGTATACCAGTTGATATAATTTTCATCCTGCATAGCCTCTTCGCTAATTCTATTTTCAGTTTAAACTCGTTACCTAGCAGATATTTGCTTGCAGTGACTTGCTTAAAATATTAAATCTTTTTATTCCGCAAAAACGTTACTAGTAACAATTTTCCTTCGTATTATTGATTTGAAAAGTACTTATATTTTAAAACCAATATGAAACCCCAGTCAGTACTTAGACGCAAACATCCTCTTCGCGTAAAACTTCCACTAGAACAACCCACCTTAAGCATGAAGAAATTAGACCTTGACGCCCTGGAAAACGTTAATACCTTTATGTCTAAATATGGTTCTCTCTTCACGATCCTTGGTACCATTTTTGAGGGAAAGTTGTCTTCACTCACTTCTCAACAATGCGTGAAACTAGAGCCTTTTATAAACATGGTCAGTACTGAGTCACTTGACCGACATAAGAGAAGTTTCAATTTTCTTTTAAAAAACGTTCCCAAGAGTAAAATCCCCCTGGACGTTGCATTTCATTTCCTTTACTCGTGCGGCTTTAACTTCAAAGTCGCTGAAGCTAAAAGGTTATCTTCCCGTAGTAAAAACCCTCCTATTCTGGTCAAACTTTTTCAGCGATTGAAGTTGACCTTATTTTCTCTAGGCATGAGCACTCAGCTCAATATTTGAAAAAAACAGGTTGTTTATCTGTAGGGATAAAACCCCAATGGAACGTCGGGTTTCACCCTCATTAGCAAACAAGAAGCCTTGGTCTACACCTTCAATACCAAAAGTTATCTCAGAGGTTTGTCCTGTAGCTAAAGCAAGCCCACGGCCCTCCGGATAAACAGGAATTTCGATTCCAGCTGAATCTTCACCCGTTACCCTTGTTTCTTGTTTGAGGGAAATTTTGTCAACTCCACTTCTTTCTCATCCCAAGCAAACCATGCCGGCTATACCTGCCAAATCTACTAACCCTAAGAAAACTCCTAGTAAATCTAAATCTGTGGCTAATCCAGGCTTTAAGATCAGCAATGGCATTACCGATGGGAAACCTGCTAACCCCTCAGCATCTACAACAGCTGCGAACGCTAACGTTAGCATCTTTCCCAACCCAAAAATTGTCCGAAATCCACAAATATTTAAGGCTTCTAATTATGCTACCAGTTTTTCGAAATCAATTATTCCTTTTTCAAATGCACGTTTTCCGCCAATTTTCGCTAACGTCCCTCAAAATCTCATTTCTATGCCACCCCCTATCTTTCAAACGCCACAATATAGCCTTCCCTTCCACGGTTTTCATCCAAATATGCCGCTGTACAATAATCTCAGTTCTCTTAACAGTAACATTTCGACAAATTGTAGACCAGAGCAATTTTGTTTCCCACCTTTCGTTTCTTCTTTCCAGTTTTCTTCTCCGCCACCAAATTATCCTTTTTTATAAATACTGATGAGCGTAACCTGCCGCTCAGGAATACGCTCAGCTTAGTTTCACTCAATGCGAGGTCAGTTGTAAATAAGATGGCTGAGCTTAGAACAGTAGCCTTTGAGCTTGATCCAGATGTGCTGTGCATCACTGAATCCTGGGCTCACTCTCTTATTTCTGACTCGACGCTTGCTATAGATAATTTCAATTTGTACCGACAAGACCGCGCTGAAAAACGTGGCGGTGGTTGCCTCCTTTATATTAAGTCATCCTTTGTACATTTCCCTTTTCATCTGAACATTTCGTCTTTTTCTGGAAATGTATGCTTTGCTTCAGTCATCCTCCCGCACAATAAAAAAAGCGGTAATTGGCTGTGTCTATAATCCTCCGTGTTATTCTGGCAATGAAAGCGAGCTCTGTGAACTATTTGAAAAAGTTGCAGACACTCAGTTTGATGTCAAAATAATCGTAGGCGATTTTAATCTGCCAGACATTGACTGGCAGGCAAATTCCTCTCCGCCTAAACATCAGAAATTGGTCGATACTATTAACTTTTACAAACATGTCCCAACTGGTCAGATCAGTTACTAGAAATGACAACATTTTTAGATTTAATTTTTACAAACGATGTTCACCCTCTCTTTATGAATTTCCATCATGATCACGCAATAATTCACTGTTGTTTTCCAATTCCCCTTCTTATGAAGCCTGAGGTTAAATGCAATAACCTCGACTTTGCTAACATAAACCATGAAACAGTAAATAATTTCGTAAGCACTCTAGATTGGCATAGCATATTCTCAATCAACGATCTAAACTTTTTCCGTGAGCTATTGCAGAGCCTCACAGAAAAAATCCAGGCTTTTATCCCGTTTAAGATTTTTAATTCACATTCAGCTTCTTCTACTGTTCCGCATTTTTCTCCAGAACAGACTTAAAAAAATTACGAAAGCAACTTAAAGATTCATCTAAAAGCTCTTTGTCAGTTCATTTAAGGATTGCACAAATATTTGAATTAGCATCGAGAATAAGGCTCGCGCGAGATAAGCGTAGGGAGTCTCGAGCACTAAGTGATGCCAATTCATCCAAATCTGTTGCTCAAATCTTTCATGTTCGGTCATCGGCTAAGCGTCTGAATGTAACTCCGCCCTTACTCGACTGTAACAGAAAATTTGTTACAGATGATTTGGGCAAAGCAGAATTGTTAAACTCGTTTTTTTGCCAACCACTTTACCACTGAAACTAGCCCCACTCCCACAATTCCTCTGCTTTCAAATTCGCTTCTAACAACTATTAATTTCTCGCCTTCATGTATTCAAAAGAAATAGCTCACCTAAAAAAATTCACATTCAGTTGGAACTGATAACATTCCAAACTCACTTATTAAACAGTTAAGGGATTTTCCACCTTTACTAAGCAAATTATACTCAGTATTTCTCGAAAATTGTTTCTTCCCCGATTATTGGAAAACTTCTATTATAATACCAGTTTTTCAAATCTGGTTCCCGCTCGGACATTCATAACTATCGCGGTGTTCATAAAACGCCCTCTCTTGCTAAACTCTTCGAAAAACTAATTGCAAAACAAATCACGGATTTTTAGCATAAGCAATAAAATTATCAACTTTTCCCAACACGGCTTCTTACCGGACCGTTCTTGTGAAACCTGCCACATGTCTTTTCTAAATCTACTAACCTCTCTTCGTAATGATCATCTATCTGTAGTAGTTATCTATTTTGATCTTAGTAAGGCATTCGATAAGGTGCCTCATAAACGACTTCTAGCTAAACTAGAAGCTATAGGATTCCGTAGTCCCCTTACTGACTTTATTAGATCATACCTAAATGATCGAAAACAAAAAGTTTTAGTAGGGTCCTCATACTCAAGTGCTACCCCGATTGTTAGTGGTGTCCTTCAAGGTACCGTATTAGGTCCTTTGTTGTTCTTACTGTATATAAATGATATTTCATCGATAGTTAAACATTCTCAATCTTTTTATTTATGCTGATGATCTCAAATGCGTTTATTCCTTCTCTAACTCTACAACCGAACGGTGCCTAGAACAAATTCATTCAGACTTAGACGCTCTTTTCGGCCTGGAGCTCCACATGGCTAATGGAGTTCTCACCTACTAAGTGTCGCTACATGAGTTTTGGGCCTGTAAGGCTGCCGCAACCTCTTATCTTTGAAGGTTGCCATATGATTGAATGTTCCTCCATCAAGGACTTGGGCTTAAGCTACACCAATAAATTAGATCTTTCGCCTCATGCCGATAGAATTACGGCCAAAGCTGCTCAGATTTGCGGCTTTATTTCTTATAATTTCTACCTTCCTGAAATTAAATTAAGACTTTATCGTATGTTTGTACTTCCCATTCTTGAATTTTGCTGTCCTTTCTTCGGTTTGATGAACGAATCTAGCCGTTCAAAATTGAAAATGTTCAAAGAAATTTCACAAAAAAACTCCTATATCCGACTCTTTTTAACTACTTCCTACTCAACAAGATGCCAGCTAACGAAGCTAAAATTTCTTTGGGTCAGGAGACTTGAAGCAGGCTTTTGTCTCCTTTTTTTCGTCTTAATAATAGTTCAACTCTCCCAAAGCTTTCTGTCATTACCCCCGTTAGTCTTCCTTATAACCTAAGAAATTCTGAACTAATTATACCTCCCCCTGCATCCTCCACGTGTAAACGCTCTCTCTTCTTTGCTTCTAGGTATAGTTTTCTTTGGAATAACTTGCCAATTGAAATTAGGTCGTTAACTAGTCTATCTGCATTCAAGCGAAGACTGCACATTTATCTTAACACTGATTCTATTAACCTTTTATTTTCCTCATCTTTTCCCAGTAGCTTTCCCCATGACTCGGAGAAAGGACCATCGGGAATTTGAGTAACCCTCTTGAAACTATATTTACGCTACCTGGAGACGCCCATGAACTATAATGTCTCCTTATATCACCCGTCCTCCAAACGATGACGTCATTCGGACGTACAAATTCGGTGGTCCACAGTCTTAAATGCTGCGGTTTCTTTGGATACTAACCATCATCAGAATTCAATTCTGGATCCTATGATGCTGAGGACTTAAGTTCATTGACGCATTTTCGTGAGATTCTGTTTCATACGCCTAAGTGATCAAGAACGAATCACCTCGACGTTTCATTATCTCATTCTGAAATGCTACTGCAGTATTACCCTATTCTACCACCTGACTATTTTTTCCTAAGCAGTTTTTTTCTCCTACCTTCTATTCGAAAATGAAGGCCTGTTGAACTCTGCCTCCATTTTCATGGTAGGAGTTTTTTTTCACTGCCTATTTTTTCTAGTTCACCATTAATTTTAAAACATTGCTAACTGTTGACATAGCAGGACAATTTATGAATTTGTACATTTTATCTGCACACATTGTCATAACTTTATTTCGTTACTAATGTTTGCTTAGACAGTACCTTCCCGGTGCTAACCAAATATAAATTCTAAATTCTAAATTCTAAACATTCATTAGGCCACATTTGGAATATGCTTTGCACGCCTGGAAACCCTGGACAGTTCAAAATCATAACTGCCTCGAAAGAGTCCAGAGGAAAGCCACCAAAATGGTTAGAAGTCAAAGCTCTTTTGCCATATCCAACCCGCCTAATGAATCTTAATCTGTTCCCTTTGAGTTATAGGCAAATGCGTGGTGATCTCCTGCAGACATTCCGCATTGTGAAGGGATTGGATTGTTGCCTGGAATTCTCGGACTTCTTTGAATTTGCCACCACGACCCATCTCCGAGGTCACCCATTGAAACTGCGTGTCCAGCAGGCGAGACTGGGTGTGCGCAAGTTCTCCTTCTCTGTCAGAGTGGTTAAACCATGGAATGCCCTCCCTGAAGACGTTGTGATGTCACCATCGCTGGAAAGCTTTAAAAGGAACCTTGACAGTTTTATGTTCCGCAACGAGCCTGAGCGATGAGGCATTTATCTTAACCCTCGAGAGTCGTGCACCATTTGTCAAATTTTATGACCGCCTTTTGTACCTTGGCAACCCACACGGTTTCTCTGTATACCGCACTTAATTTTACGTTACAAATAGGGTACTCAAAGGCCCATGCCTATTTCCCTCAATAAATTGAATTGAATTGAATTGAATTGAATTGAGATACCTAAATAGATGGGAGATCCCCATATAAGTCACAAACTCCTAAATTCCTTTCCAAGAGGCTAAAAAACTCAAAAAACAACTGCACGATCCCTCAGTTAGTTATTTATCCACACTCAGACGAATTAGGGAAATTCATGATCTAGTTTAAAAAATGGAAACAAATAAAAAATATAGCAGCGGAATGCCAGGTGATAGAGTCCTTCGGAAAAAACAGCCCAGATCGTTCGAAACAAATGAATACTAATCGAAAATCAGGTCCCCAACTCATGATTGATGACGTTAAACAAGTAATAACGGATGAAAAACAAATAGCAAATTTATTCAATAAGTAATTCTCGGCCAACTTTTCAGTTGAGGAGGAGCCGATTCCCCAACCAACATACATGACAGCATTTATCCTCAATGAGATCTGTTTTAGCGAAAAAAACGTCAAAAAAGCTATCAAACAACTTTATAATTCCACCTCTTCTGGAACGGATAAAATCCCACCTTGCATACTGACGCATATGTATATGCTTCAATACTGCTGTCTAGTCTATTCTCCTTACTCCAGTCCAATGTTATGTATCCAGGAATCTGGAAATACTCAAGCATAACACCAATATTTAAAAATGGAAACCGATCTGATACACAAAGCTATCGTGGTGTTCACCAAACATTGGGAATAGCAAAAATCCTAGAAAAAATAATTTCGAACCAAATGCTAAACTACTGCTGTATAGTCCTATAAAAAATAATTTCGAACCGAATGCTAAACTACTACTGTCTAGTCTATTCTCCTTACTCCAGTCGAATGGTATGTTTCCAGGAATCTGGCAAATACTCAAGCATTACACTAAAATATAAAAATGGGAACCGATCTGATATACAAAGCTATCGAGGTGTTCACCGAACATTGGGAATAGCAAAAATCCAAGAAAAAATAATGTTGAACCAAATGCTAAACTATCTAACAAACACTAACTTCATACCTTCCTCTCAACACACTTTCTTACCTATAAAGTCATGTCAGTCCTGCCATCTCACCTTCCTTGAATTTGTTTCAAGTAACAGAGATGACGGAAACACGGTGGCTACGATATACTTTGACCGAAAAAAGCGTTTGATAAAGTCCCCCACAAAAGGCTTCTAGTGAAGCATATAAATCATGGGATCGAGTCTCCCCTTCTCGACTTTCTCGAATCTTTCCTCAAAAACCTAAAGTAGTACAAATTTGAAACGTGGTCTCATAATCATCTCATCTTAGTAGTGGAGTTCTTCAGGGGACTATCCTAGGTCTACTGCTGGATGCATACCATTCGACTGGAGTAAGGAGAATAGACTAGGCAGTAGTAGTTTAGCATTTGGTTCGAAATTATTTTTTCTAGGACAAGACAGCAGTAGTTTAGCATTTGGTTTGAAATTATTTTGCTGTCTAGCCTAGAAAAAATAATTTTGAACCAAATGCTAAACTATCTAACAAACACTTACCTCATACCTTCCTCTCAACACGAATTCTTACCTATAAAGTCATGTCAGTCCTGCCATCTCACCTTCCTTGAATTCGTTTCAAGTAACAGAGATGACGGAAACACGTTGGCTACGATAAACTTTGACCTAAAAAAGCGTTTGAAATGTCCCCCATAAAAGGCTTCTAGTGAAGCTTATAAGTCATGGGATCGGGTCTCCCCTTCTCGACTTTTTAAAATCTTTCCTCAAAAACCTAAAGTAGTACAAATTGTAAACGTGGTCTCAGAATCATCTCATATTAGTAGTGGAGTACTTCAGAGGACTATCCTAGGTCCTCCTCCTATTTCTTATATACATTCACGACTTATCCTCTATATCAAAGTCAGCTAAAACATTTTTATATGCGGACTTCTTAAAACTTGCATATGCATATAGGTAACAAGCATACAGTAGCCAGTAAGCATAGAACGATTGAGAATGATCTTAAAAATCTAAGCGAATTGAGCACTCAATGATAAAGGCCATTCTCTCCAAATAAATGTCATCTCCTGATTTTTGGTCAAAAAAATTTCCTCCCTTAATTTTTAACAATCAGGAAATAACCGAGACAATATCAATAAAAGACTTCGGTCTTAGCTATACCAATACTCTTGATTTATCTCACCACGTTAAAAAATATCACCAAAATCCACAAGACTATGCGGATTCATTTGTAAAAATTTCTCCTCAACTGCCCTACAGACAGTACTAATATAATGTACGTTTTACCTCTCCTGGATTACTTCTCAATTTTCTTTGGCATAATACCCTCAGCTGGCCGAAAGAAACTCGAAACCATTCAAAGATGCTTTACTAGATCCTTATCCAAATGTGATGTCATTCAAGGCTCATACATGGAAATATACAATAGATGTGGTCTTCAAACCGTCTGTATCAGAAGACTCCAAAATGGTCTCACCTTTCTATTCAAAATCACACACGACCAAGATATTCTTAGAATAAATAAACTAACAAATCAAAACGGCCGCCGAGACACTAGAAATAATGAAAATATTTTAAAAATTCCTTAATTCAAAAGGCCCAAAGATCCAACTTCTATTCCATAAGATACGCGACAATATAGAATGCCCTGCCAAGTTATACTAGAAATAGTCGAACCCTACTAGAATTTAAAATAAAAATCAAACAGTATCTGCCAAAAAATACCACACAGCTATTTTTTGAATAACATAGGACATTTTTAAACTCAGTTCTTTAACATCGAATTCGGGCCAAAAGGGCTCTGATAACCCAACTTCGGGAATCACGCGTTTACGACGCGGCGGGTACTATTGGCGATACCTACTTCAATTCTGAGCTGCCGTATCTGCATCTAGATGTCAAGCTGCAACTCCAAACGTCCATTTATGAACCTCCTACGATGACCTGCAATGCACACAGAGATGAAGAATTAAATCAACTGGTTTTGTGGTACACCTGGTTATGGGCAAGCTAAAGCTGGTGGTTAGTTGCCTACAAGACTCATAAATATATATCCTCTAGCTATGCGCTAGGGTTCTCACTTTAATGATTTATGCATCCATTATCTAAAAAGCAGATTTTTTATACTGCGGAAACTAATTAAATGTTTATGATAATTTTACATTTTCAAATGTTTTTGGATAGCGTCTTTATTTTTATATATAATTTTATGATTTTTAAAAAATTTGCTTTAAAACTAATTTGCAAAACTAATTTTTTTATCGCTGTCTGTTAGTAGTGTATTTTTTCCGTTTTCAACAGCCTATATTCTTTACGTTATTTGAATTGGTAACGAGCGGCACGCCTAGGTTTTGATATAGCTTTGTGAAACGAATAGTGCTAGCTGCTTCATAAAGCTAGATCAAACATAATCAGCGCTATATTATAAAATACAAATATGAAGACAGTAGGACTGCATTGCAAAGTTTCTTCCCGTTGAGCTCTTCTCGCGCCTTATCCATTTTCACCTTTTTTAGCAATCGGTTCAACTAATGCTAATAAGTTGGCAGACTACACACCAGAATCGACTGCACTCGCATCTAATTGACAGTGCCTGTCCCTTCGAATCGACCGCAGATGTTTCTACCTCTGTCGAATGAATACTCCCGAACGTCAATAACAGACTAGTCTTGACCCTTACCATCTTATCCTGATACATTCCTCCCCATTCTGTATAGCTGTTTTATTTTCAAATTTCGCTATTTCTTTACCTTGGAAAACAGGTTTTTTACTTAAAACAAATTCGTCATTTCGAACACTGCTATTTAAGCAAACAAACAAAACAACGCTAATGTGGTTAATGAAAAGAGGGGTTTGTTTTAGTTTTTTCCTGTGTTCTAAGGATTTGACGGCACCCAAACCGTGCCAAATCAATAAACCTATTTACGACCTATTTATTATGGCGTTTTTGGGTCATTGGTATTAAACAAACAAAAATAGTAATGCGTGCGGGGGCCGAGCAGAGAGTACTTATATGCTTTGGAAGAGGGTGTGTGGTAGAGTACGTTGTATGGGAGAACGTGCTGCAGCATTGACAATATGTGAAACTACAACGAACTAATGTGTGCAAAAAACTAACACTAAGTGGGGAGAATCTGTCTAAAATACAAAATGACAAAAGGACGATAAACATGACGGAGGATACTTAGAATAAAGACTCATGAAGAAGAAACCCTCTAAGGAAACAAGTTTTGTTGTGTATTTTAATGAGGTCTGCACTTGCTCCAGAAGATTATGCACCTACGATTTATTTCCGTCCCTTCTGTATAAGATATTTAATCTTGCTCTTGAAAGTGAAACTTCCCCTACTTTATGGAAGGAATCGCACATACTGCCTATTCTGAAACACGGCCGACCTACGTCATTTGACGACTTTAGACCAATAAATACACTACCAGCAGTCTCAAAAATCTTCGAGTCCTTGATCAAAGAAAAGATGATGTGTCACCTAAGAGAAAATAACCTACTTAATGCGGCTCAGCATGGTTTTCTCGAAAAAAGGTCTTGTGACACTTGCCAGCTCTCTTTCTTTGATCATGTGCTACAATCTAGAGACAGCGGTTTTGCAATTTACACCGTTTACTTCGATTTCAATAAGGCTTTTGATCGTGTTGACCATGATCTCCCTACTGCTGAACCTGGCCTCCTTCGGCATAGGTAACAAGCTTCTGAACTTAATATTTTCCTATTTGAATGCTCGCGCACAACGGGTTAAAATTTCTGATGTTATCTCCAACCCCACGCATGTGAGGAGCGGAGTTATTCAGGGCAGCGTGCTCGACCCGCTTCTATTTTGCCTCTTTGTCAACGATGTTCCTGATTGTTTTCAGTATGGTAGGCCCTTTATGTACGCTGACGATTTAAAAGTTGCCTATCGATATAAACCGGTTGATCGCAACATCGTGCTTGAGCTCTTAAAAACGGATCTTCAGGCCTTCGCTCAGTGGTGTCGCACATGGCACCTCTCACTTTCTTGGCAAAAGTGCTCCGTGATGGTTATTGGCGACAAACATCAGCCCCACATAAGCATAGACGGTCACGATCTAAACGTGCCCTGACTTATAAAGGATCTGGGCATATCATACTCTAGTAGTCTTAATCTGTCAGAGCACTGCGCCCTGATTGTCTCGAAAGCACGCCAAACTACTGGGTTTATTCTCAGAAATTTCAAAACCGTCAAAATTAGAATCAGCCTCTATAAAATGTATGTCAGGCCTAGTCTAGAATATTGCTCGTTTCTATTTAGTCTTCTGCATGCTAGTGAACGAAAGAAGATAGAATCAGTCCAGCACTTCTTTACAAAAAGAGTTTTCTATTCAGATCACCGAAACCTGTCCTATCACCAACGCTGTGAGCTTACAAGCCTTGACCCGCTGTGGCTTCGCAGATTACAGAAGGGACTATTTTTACTGTTTAAACTACTAAACAGTCGTACATTTAACCCCCTTATATCTCTGAGGCACCTCGACCACTCTCGGCGCACCAGTCATCGAGATGTATTTTTATTTCTTCCTTTGGCACGCACAGTTAGATACCGACAGTTTTTTTTCGGTAAACGCTATAGCAATCTGGAATAAGTTACCTAGAAGTATCAAAATTCAGCAAAGCTATCCCTTGTTTACGCGAACTGTCACTAGTTTTCTACATTCAGGACACCTTCCAAAACTTTTGGGTGCTGACTCTGTTGAAGCTCTCTTCGGTTCTGATGGCGTTCATGGACTCTGAATCCTGTGCTGGTCTTCATGCTGAGGGGGAAAAATTACTGACGCTGCAGACCTCAATCGGCTTATTTCTCAGTCGACAGCGAACAGCCGCTCGCCGAAATACCTGCTGGTGCAGAATATCGGATCCGTAACACTGAAAGGAGAGGTTCTTAACCGGGCACCTGTGTTAACGCGTCCCTGTCCAGAACTTTGATTACTCAATAAGCTGCAGTTTTTTCTCCTGAAAACACCTGTAACAACGATCAGGAGTTTTTTTCACTGTCAGCTTGACCCTCTACTGTATATTTTTTTGACCTTGCCTGTAAACTGGCAATAAATAAATAAAATAAAAAAATTGCCTACAAACGATTGAGGCAGATTAGCGCAATTAAGATGGCGCCGATGACATGCAGCAGCGAAAACAGAAGACGCCTAGCTGGGAGTCCAAGTTCACAGTCAAACAAGGTTAAGGTGAACAAGGAAAAGGCCAAAATATAAATTGTACAAATGCCTACACAACTCCCCCACCAGAGCGTTTGTTGTGCAAAAAACACTTAATTAATTGCAAAAAAATGCACGAAACCGCCCTTCAGCTTTGCATGAAAATGGATATGTCTATCAGAACGAGAGAAATGCGTGGTGGTGAAAAGTGAGTAGCGAATTTGGTTGGTGGGTTGGGCGGGTATGGCGGTTGAGTGAAAGGGACAAAACTGGGTGGATTTTTTGATGATAGTCCGGGGATATTGAATGGAACAACGGGCGACAGGATGCAATCAAAATAGGCTGGCTTAGGTCCATCAGTTGAGACCGTGTCAGTCTGTTCAGCCTTCTGAATGACGTAATACTTTTCCATCCGTTGAACCACTTTGTATGGGCCATCATAAAAGGAACAAAGAGGCTTGCAAACTCCGTCCTGCTGGACGAAGACGAATGGAGCCGATTTATGGTCGTCATGCACAAACACGCGTTTGGGTGTCAGGCGAGTAGGATTTGGACACAGTTTAGCCATGCGTTATTTCGGTTGTTGGAAGAAAGTATTCGAAATGCTGGTGTTTACAGTGGAGGACTGCAATGGTTAGCCAGGTAGGCAGAGAGGTGTACCGTTTACAATTTCGGCAGCAGTGCACTGAAGGTCCGCCTTGACAGCTGATCGAATGCGCAAAAGTACGAGGGGAAGGTTGTTTCTCTAAGCAGTTTTGTTTTGAGTGAGACATTAATGTTGTCTTAAGTTGACGGTGTTGACGTTCCACGAGTTCATTGAAAGCAAGGTGATATGCCGCGGTCGTGATATAAGCGCACCCGAGCAGTTTAAAAATAAATAAATAATAATAAATAAATTGTTTATTTAAGGCCAATAGAGCCCCATCATTACACACTTAGTATCGCGGTATAAATAAATACAAAGTGGATAATTGTTGCACTATGTGAGCAGCCATATTAACAGCGGAAATTAATAAATGGTAGGCATATCCCATTCAGAACTATTTGCCATTTTTTAAACAATATTTGACAATCTGTGACATATACGGTGAACTAGAAACTCATGAAAGAGAATAGATTGAAATTGGCTTCCGCGGTCAATAGTAATGGTGATTGGCACATCAGAAGTGGCAATCGAGTTATTCAGGAAGACCATGGTGATCTTTTCTGCCGAGGTATGTGAGATAGGAATCGCAATCGACCATCGCGTGAAACAGTCAACTGCTGTGGTCAATAGTAATGGTGATTGGCACATCAGAAGTGGCAATCCAGTTATTCAGGAAGACCATGGTGATCTTTTCTGCTGAGGTATGTGAGATAGAAATCGTAATCGACCATCGCGTGAAACAGTCAACTGCTGTCAGGATATGTGTGCACCCGCACAAGAGGGGGAACGGTCCATTCAGTCTAAGTGGACGTGATGGAATCGAACGACCGGAACGGCAAATGTGCTTGGCGGGGAAAAGTTATGGTGATGTACTTTGTTTTCCTCGCACGCAAAACACTGCCTA
Organism: Schistocephalus solidus; assembly: GCA_017591395.1. NCBI lineage: Eukaryota > Metazoa > Platyhelminthes > Cestoda > Diphyllobothriidea > Diphyllobothriidae > Schistocephalus > Schistocephalus solidus. The sequence continues at coordinate 6,151 of WEDG01006212.1, read as the reverse complement.
GTCCAAAGGGCAATGTTAGAGTTCATCGTCGGCCAGACAAAACGAGCGGCAATTATTCTGTTACCAGCGAGTGAAAAACTTCGAACGCTACCTTATGGTAAGATAGTGGAACAACAGGCTGGGGAGTTCCTGCGGACCAGTCATATAAAATCGTACCTGGCAATGCTGGAAGTGGTGCATCTCCAAGCTTCAGAGTAGTAGACATATGCAAGTCAGCAATGGACTCATCTTCTAGTTCGCCAGGCAAACTTTTGGTGTCAGGCTCTTGATTTTACTGCCTCGGATTTGCGGATATCAACAGTAAACTGTGAAATATAGTCTGGACGAATGCCTATCTGGCTTGACCTGGAGGGCATAAGTAAGATGTTTGTGGCCGGTTTGAACCCGAAAATCTCTTCCCTCTTAAAGTGGGTTAAAATTATAAATAGCCAGGTGTGTAGCAAGAAGCTCACGAGAGAAAGTACTATAAAGAGTCTGCGCCAATTGTGGCTTTGGTGAAAAGAAAGCCCATGGCTGAAACTGGTTCAGTTCAGTTCAGTTTTATTAAGTGAAATATAAGTGAACGCCTTTGAGCTCCCCATTGGTTACACAATGGCTATAAAAATATCGATATATAAGGAAAATTGAAAAGACGTTGTTTCCATAATGACATAGACAAACAAGCAGCCGTCGGTAAGTTGACAAAATACACTTAATAGGCTACTAACTTATTGGCAGCAGTGTAATAACATGCAGTTTAACCATAAGGGGTTTGATATATGTCCAGTTTGCAATTAAAGGAATTCACGGTGGTAGAAAGAACAACATTCACAGGTTGAGCTTTCCATGTTGAAACCTCTCTGTTATTGAAAAGGTACTTCCATCCATCGATCCTTACTTAACCTTTTGCGTAGTTTTAAAGGGCGACCTCGCAACGTGGGCGTGTTAGTCAGGGTGAAAAAATCATTGGGAATAAAGCAACATTCCAGGCCATTCATAATGCAGAAGGTTAGAATGAGATCCCCTCGTAGTTGCCTGTAAGAAAATGAAATTGGTTGAGGGTTGATAGTCTGTTTTCATAGGTTAGCGTTCGCAGGTCTTTGGTCATTTTTTTCGCCGGCCTCTGGACCTTCTCTAAGACGATACTATTCTTGACTGTCCAAGGTCTGCATGCCTGTATGGTATATTCTAGATTTGGCCACACGAAGCTTCCTGTAGAAACTGTCTTTGCAAGACCCATCAGGGCGTGCCTGATGAGTCGCAATACAGGCATGGCTGAGTTGGCCATCTTCATGCAGTTCAGCGTTGGTTTGAGCGAAGATGAAATCAACACACCCAAGTCTCTCCGATTGTCAACTGGTTGCAATAGTGTACAATTAAGAAAGTAAATCCTCGGGCTGGAGGTTCCCCAATGGCCAAGTTGAAGAAAATTTCATTTACTAATATTTAACGACATAAGCTAGCGCTTTAACTACTCCTCGAGCATGTTCAAGTTCAGTTTTAGATGGTCTTCGTCTGCCGTATTGTCAACAACCTTCCATAGTTTTATGTCGGCAGCGAACAGGAGGACATCTATTTCAAGGTCCCTGACACAAGCATTGATGATAATAACGAATAATGTGGGGTCTAATACTGAGCCCTGTGGGACGCCACTCACCACGTTTACTTCTGGGGACTGCTGGCGTCTGACTTGTACTCTTTGGGACCGTTCAATCAAAAGGTTTTGGATCTATATAAGAAGACATCTATGATTTCTTACGCCGCGCTGTTTATGCAGGAGACGTTTGTGAGGAACGCTGTCGGAGGCCTTTCGGAAGTCGATTTAGATGGTATGCACCATGTTGCCTTCGTCGACTGCTTTGGCCTAGCGTTCAAGTGAGACAAGACCTACCACTGCAACAGCCATGTCGGGCATCGGACAGGAGGTAATTCTGCTCGAGGAATTGCATCAGTGCTTTTTTATTATTTTCTCCATTATTTTGCAACAAATGGATGTAAGGCTTACCGGTTTGTTGTTATTTGCAGACGCTTGGCTTCCCTTTTTGAATAGCGGAGTGATTGTCGCTGTCTTCTAAATGGAGGGTACGATACCCAGTAGCAAAAGAAACCTGGAAGATTAAGGCTATTTCAGAAACTAGCTCTTTCAGAAGCTTAACTAGAATTGCCTTGGAGCCTTGAGAGGTCGACTTTTTTAGGTTAAGAACTCTTCCTGAATGATTTATTCGGTGAAGTGGACTGTTTCCATAGTAGACATTACCTAGTCTTCACAAATGGGTGGGAAAAATCAGGTTTAGTTGTCACGACGGACCGGAAGAACTTAGAAAGTTCTTCAGCCTTATCCTTGTCCTTTGAGATTTCTGTGCCCTAGACAGTCCACAGTAATGGAATTGGATCCTTGTTCTGCGTGCTCTGACTTATTTAACTGTAAAGGACTTTGGGATTAATCATGGCATGGTTCAAAAGGTCATTTTCGAAGACCCGCCGATATCTGGCGATGAGAATGTTGACCAGATTTCTCTGCAACTTGTAACTGTTGAGGGATTTCAGCGTCTTATGAATGCGGGATGTTTTCCATAGTTTCCAAATCTTGTTTCCTTCCTTCTTCAAAGATGGTGTCAACCAAATATGGTGTCTCCAAATATGCTTTTATTTGGAATAATCTTCCACTGAAAATTGGGTTGTCGTCCTCATTACCTTTTTCCAAAAAAAAGTTACGCAAACATTTAACTTCGGAAGATATAAAGTCCTTATTGTCTGTTTCCTTCCCAAACTCGCAACTTTTGGATTTCGAAAAGGGTCCTCCTGGTATTTGAGGCAGCTCCCTTGATATTATAGTGGTCTCTTATTATATATCCATCATCCTCTGCAGAGTCAATCTTATATTGGTTTCTTATTATATGTCCATCATCCCCTGCAGAGTCAATCTTTGCTTCACTTTTGCCCCCTCCTTTTAAACTAGCATCGCCAAGTCTTGACATCCTTGGTACTTTCCTCCGCTTTTGCAACCCCGACGATGGTCGCCGGGATCTGTTGATGATCATGGCTGGTTCAAATGTTTTCGTCTCTTTGATTGGTTGACTTTGCAGTCAGCAAGGTCACATCTCGATGATGATCTCATGACCTCTACTGTCCCGTCTTCGTTTTGACCCTGGTGTCCACGATGAGTCCGTCCTCTCTCACCTCCACTGGTGGTTACAAACAGTAGCTCTGACTGCTATATTATCTCACACACTACAAGGAGCGTTCTGAACCCTCAATAATTGTCAGAATCATCACAGATCTATCCCATTGCATCTAGCTATTAATGTTTTAGTGAAGCAGTTTTTTTCTCCTATTTTTTTTTTAAATTGGCGGCTCGCTGAACTCCGCCTCCGATTTAACCGTAGGAGTTTTTTTACTGCTTCTTTTCTAGTTCACCGTTTATGTAAAGATTGTTGTCTATTGTTTTTAAAAAGTGGCAAATCGTTCTGAATCGGATATGCCTACCATATTTTTAATTTCTGCTGTTAATATGGCTGCTCACATAGAGCAGCAATTATCCACTTTGTATTTATTTATACCGCGATACTAAGTTTGAAATGACGGGGCTCTCTGGGCCTTAAATATACAATTTATTTATTTATTACTCTATCTATGTTAACGTGGACGGGCAAAGAGGGGATAGCTGCGCTAGTGGCGCAGTTTTCTCCGTGCAGCTCGTCTGCTGTTATAAATGAGGCATCATGGATGATTATACATTGTGCTCAATCTAAAGGGCCTTCCCTCGTAGGGCTTTGTGGAGTACTTGACCTTTTCGAAGTAAAAGCTTTCTTCACTGGGGTTTCAACTCCGTTGATACGGGAATGCGTAATGATAGCTAATTCCACCCCGAGTACACTACTATATGGCACTGCGCTGGCTGAGTTCACCTCTAAGTTAGCCTCCGAAAATGCGCATACTCTCTGAGGGTTGTCTGCATCGATCATTATCTGTTGCATTCTTTCTACTTCTTCTGTTGGTATGGTTTTATCAATGTCATTTTGCACTTGCGTTTGCTTGACATGCGAGACTGACGTATGCCTCTTTTGGACTCTGGTGACCTTTCACTGTGGTAGTGCGTGCGGTTTTCTTCTTATTATTTTGCGCTTCGCGAAGTGCTTTCGGACTTTGTTAAAAAAACTCTTAGATATTATTTTCCTCCTTTCTGGTGACTCATTATGCAGGATGGCCCTCTGTCTACTCTAAGCAAACGTTTGCATGGTTAACGTCGGTTGAGCCTTTGGAGAAAAGAGTCATGTTGATAAATTTCTTCCTATTTTTAAATTCTCAATCTAGTTGCTTCAAATTAGAGGCAATCACTGGACAACCATTGTATGAGTTTTCTGCATACATCTCTTTTAGAGCGTTTACTAGGCTTTTAGAGCGAGCCTGTGGGCGTAAGGATGTGGTGTTACGGTTAACAGGGCGGTTTACTGCTTGCGAGATCCCCGGTTCAAAGTCGGGGGGCGCATCACTTTGGCGTTAAAGTACTGACTCAGACGCTTAGCTGACGCCCGTCAGTGGTCCAGTGGTGATGACGTTCATCTCATGGTTTAGTTTACTGGGTTAAATTCCAGCTCTCGGCGGGCCATTTGCACAATGTTCCATTGGCATTTGTACGACTACTATTTTTGAGTAAATAAAGTGCAAACCTTTTGAAGGGTACAAAAAAATTTTTTAACCAGATAAACTATATGAGGAAAACAACTCAGTAATTTTTGATGTGGGGGAATCTCTCGGTGCTCTTGACAGAGAGATGACCAGAAGAATATTGTATTTCTCCCGCATGTCTGGTGTAGACTTGTAAGGATGAACGAATTGCAGAATAGAATCAAATTCGTAATGCCCACGAGCAGTGATGGCATTTAGTAGACAGATATCCCATTAAAGGTAAATCCCCGCGGGTTGAGTATTTCGTATTCCGTGGTCGTACTCAGTCTGTTTGATTTTTCGAATTTACGATAGAGGCACCTTTTTTCAGACCTTTCCAACCCTTAATGTAGATATTAGTCGACTGATTCTGATTTTGATTTGAAAGCTATGGGTTTCAATCTCAGTCTCGGTGCTCTAACTTCAGCTATAAATTCAGCAGGTTATTCACTTGTTGACGCAAGACTGTGCCAATAGCACTGTTAGAAGTGTCAGTGGGCAAAATCAACTGTGTAGAAGCATCATAGTTGAGATGGTGCAGCATTGTTGCATCAGTGAGGGCCTTCTGGCTGCCTCAAAAGCTGAGTGAGATACCGGTGAAATATCGATGGGCTTGGCTTTCAACTTTAAAAGATTAGTCAAGGGAAACAGCGTTGCCGCGCAGTTGGGGATGAAACCTCGGTAGAAATAAATAAATAATGATAAATAAATTGTATATTTAAGGTCCAGAGAGCCCCGTCATTTAATTGATAGGTCCGATTAATTGATAGGCCCAGAGAGCCCCGTCATTTAATTGATAGGTCCGATTAATTGATAGGCCCAGAGAGCCCCGTCATTTAATTGATAGGTCCAATTAATTGATAGGTCAGATTAATTGATAGGTCCGATGAAACTTCGCAGCTGCGTAAGGGTCTTGTGAGCCGGGAAAAACAAAACGCTTTGCACCTTTTCTGAAAGTGGTGTGATTCCAGGCTGGTTGACGTGATGGCCGAGGAAATCAAAAATTTCCGTTTTTCTTTTCTTATCATATCCATGAAGTAAACATTCTAATGCTAGATATAATTTCATCAATAAATACCAACACACCTTCACTAAAGCCAGATAAAGAACATAAACAGCTATATCCTCGCACATTTGGTAGACACAGACCATCGTGTAGATGACCAAGAGGCCTTCCGGCTAATTTACAAGGTTCCGTCAACCTATTCAAAATTCCTTGGACAGCGTTGTTGGCTACGGCAGAAGCGGCTGTAAATTAGGTTACGCTAACTGGTCCCGTGCGCTTAAAAGAGGTTTATACGGACGCTGCAATTACCGTGGCCAAATGCGACCAATTCAGCCCCCAGCATTTAATTACCTGACCCGGCAGCCACTATTCATGTGATGCTTATTAGAAAATGGACCATAATTTTGTTTCTTTTCCCTTCCTCAGCTACCCTGACAACCGTACGATTTGTTCAACTTACTTGCATATCTGACTAAGTTACACAGTGATATAAATCTG